>JAWQEG010000998.1:0-110000 GCA_033782935.1 Petrolisthes cinctipes
GATCCTGCGTCGGATTGGTTTACGGCCATTCACATAACTGAAAAACTCCTTGGGGTTCTCTTTGCAGAGTCTAGCCACACGGACCTCCTCAGCACGCTTAGCGCCCTTATTTTGGACTTCACGTTTCGATTCAGTCTTCTATGACCGTCAAAGTCCCCAGATGTCTTCGCTCGACGATACGCAGTTCTCCTCTCCCTTAGTAGGTTACGGATTTCCCGATTAAACCACTTAGGTTGAATGAACTTCTGACCTGTTCCCATCAGAGGAATAAAGTGTGACTGAAGTTCCATGAAGGAAGACAAGAATGACCTCCACAGATCATCAGCACTCTCTCCCTCTTCTAGTTCCATTTCAGCAACGCTTTCACGAAGACCTGCAAAGTTCGCTCTCCCCATGTCTAATTTTCTATGCACCGGGGTCACGGACTCCATATTAGGGACCTTACTGAAAATCTTATAAGCTTGTGGTCGCTTCCACCTATTTCTTCGTTTACAGAGAGGTCTTGAATGATGTCATCCTCGGAGGTGAGGACCAAGTCGAGTATGTTAGCACCTCTTGTTGGCTCCCTTACCCATTGAGTGAGGAATTCATCATTTACAAACTCCAAGAGTGGTGTGTTCTCGGCAGAGGGCTCTCTGGTTTCCCAGTCAACATGTGTGTTGAAGTCCCCCATAAGGATGCACACCCTGCCGTCCACTAGTTCACCCAGCAACTGGTATAGGTCCCTGTCCATCTCATTGAGTTGTCCAGGGGGTCTATAAAGCAGCAGGGTTCTGTATTTTGCAGTGCCTATTTCTAGGTCAACTCCAAGGAGCTCGTGGTTCGATGTGATGTTGCAGGTCATCGATTTGATGGAGTTCTTTACATACAACAGCACACCACCACCCCCTCTGTCCTCTCTATCTTTGTGGAAGAGTTGGTAGCCTGGAATCACGAATTCCCCTTCAAGATCTCTGTCTGAGGTTCTCAACCATGACTCCGTTATGGCCACCATCTCGGGGTTCCTCTGTCGCAACGAGGGCCCGCAGTTCCAAAAACTTGTTTCGGATGGACCTGGCGTTGAACAATAGAACCTTCAGGAACCCCCAACTGCAGGGCTCCCTTTACTCTTCCGTTTCCCGGTTTGGTCATTGTCTTGGTAGTGCTGGGATATCCTTCTTCAGGATCTCAGCGAATGTCTTCTCTGGGGTCACTCTAGCATAGCGACGAGGGCTCTCCTCCACGCTCGGTCGAGTGCTCCTGAGACATCGTCGGACGGCGTCTTCCATTAATTTGGAAAGCACTTCTTTCCCCTTTAGTGAGAGATGTGTGCCATCCCTCTGGTAGAGGTCGTCTCTACCAAAGAGTGAGGTGTAGGGGTCCACAAAGAACACCCCTCGGCAGTACACAAATCAGCCAGGCGCTGATTTACTGCAATGTTCTTTGACAGAGCAGTCCCTAAAGGGCCTCTCCTTGGGAGCATGCCAACAACTACCCTTCTGCGGGTTTTTAACCCACAGTCATCTACTGCACCGAGCACATCCGAGAGGACTCCTTCGGTCATGCCTACTCTACCATTTCTCAGGTAGATGTCATTACCACTCACCATGAGTGCAATGACAGCAGATCTGGACGTTTGGATCATCTCAGCTTCCTTTCGGAGGTCAGCATTGTCACAACCTGGCAAACAATTCACCTTCACAGAAGTGTGAAGGCGATCTGCCATTAAGGGTTGCAGCCCTCGTGTTTGGGGATCACCTACAATGTGTATATCCACAGGCCTCTCCTTGGTAGGAGCACGAGATGCCTTGTGAGGACCCGAGAGTGTTTTGAATTCTGCCGGGCTCGTCACTTCCTCCAGGTTGCTTCTTCTTCGTCTTCTTTACCTTCTTCATTTTCTTTTCCTTCTTATTTGATTCCTCACTTTCCTCTAATCCCTCCTCAACTGTCTTGGGTTTTTCTCCCTTCTCCATATTCTCCTCCTCTTTTCCATCACACTTTTCTGCAGTATCTTTTCCTTCTGCAGTCTCTTTTCCCTCTTCATTGTTGTTCTTCTTCTTGTTGTTGTTCTTCTTCTTGTTCTTCTTCTTCTTGTTCTTCTTCTTCTTGGTCTTTACCGCCGTGGTGGAGCTCTCCGGTGAAGAAGCTCCTTGGACTGCCTTGTCTCTCACATGGCAGTTACACCTCTGTGAGTCCATTCGGAGAACTTCCTCCTTTAGGGAGTTGTTCTCCTTCGTGAGCAGTGAGATGTGCTTCATCAACCTCTCCTCGAGTTTGCAAAAGTCGCAGACACTCGAGGAGTCTAGGTCGCTCGCACTCCTCCCGCTGAAGTCCTCACACCAGCGGTACACCTTGCATGTAGTACATGTAAATTTTCTTGCTGATGGACCAGTCATCTCGCTCTAATTCAATTTCAGACCAATAATACAAAAGAAAGGGTAATGTGATTTGGTCTCGCATGAGTCTCATCCGCCTACTTCTAGAAGGTTTTCGGTCGTTCGGCCAACAGAAACCTTATGAGCCAAGCACACCAACCCTAAGGTCTCCCCTGGGCCGGACGGCCCCAATCGTGCCGCAGCTCCCAACTGAGCAGCACAAGAGTCCTAAGTAAATGGGACTCTGATTTTTCGACAGGGGTGCTTGAAGTGTAACCGTCGTCCTACTAATCCCTACTAATCCTCCATCCGCGGCCAAACTTAAAGCAAATAGTAAAACTAAATGTCCACGACTTAATCCGAGATCTTTTACTGGCCTGGCAGCCAGCGAGGCACGAAAGCTCTCTCACCAAAGAGCAGTCGAGCCTTTAGGCACCTAAGAACGGTCACAGGGAGCTGGTCAGGCTTATTAATCTAAGAGAATACCTACGGGGGCCCTGAGGCATCTCCATTACTCGTACCCCACACGCCTGAGATCCCTTCAATCTCAGCCCTTTCGAAACCTGTGAGCGTTAAAAGGCGTTGTTTTAGGAGGTTCCAAAGCCTCCCTTCTCACACGGCATAAGGTAGCTGGTGAGGTCCTTAACAATAAAAACTTATATCGAAAGTGATGAAGATGTTTTTTTTTTTTTTTTGTGTTAGGACAGTTGAAGAGCAGTTGTGAAACTTAATATTAACATGAAGATTTGACAACTCTTAGTCAGGATCCTAATAACGCTACCTTTCTGGCACGGGTAACCCAACTGGACTAAATGTCCCCCAGCATAGCTAGCAAAATTCAAACAGATCACACAAGCTCTCTCACCGACGGCAAGGTGGTTGTCTCGAGAGAGAGAGAGAGAGAGAGAGAGAGAGAGAGAGAGAGAGAGAGAGAGAGAGAGAGAGAGAGAGAGAGAGAGAGAGAGAGAGAGAGAGAGAAAATCATCAGTGATTAGAGAAAAATTCCAAAGTATTAGATATAAATTGCATCACTATGCCGTATCAGATGTATCATTTAATAAAATTGCTAATGGGAATAGGCCTAGTGGCCCTGGCAATTCTTTACTTTTCATAATTATTCAACACAAAGAGAAAAGGAGAAACATTAAATGAAGGTGTTTTTTTTTTGTATTATTAAAGTCAAGAATTTCAGTATAATTTATTAATAATATATTGTTACTAGTCTTGTTCTATAAATCTGTGGTTATGGAAACCTACAAAAATATATAATTTAGTTCATATATATATTTTTTTCTGCTTATCCATGTGGTTTATGGCGGCTCTCACTCTGAATATGTCATGAACTTTTGGCTCTCGTGAAAAAATTAGTGAATAACACTGGTGTAGCTGGAAGCACGTGGAGTAGGAGTATGTATGCATTGTTGCAACATGGACAAATATTTGCTGGGTCGCCTTATGGTGCGGCAAGAACAAGATGTGAATCCCTCAGGGACCATAGCAGGCTCGTCATCTCGTAGCTGTTCCTGCAGAGAGGGTGGTGCTACAGGGCGTGGTAGTGGTTGCGGTGCGAGGTCAGGGATACCGGACCCCCCGAACGGAAACCGCCATGACGTGGTGAGGGGGCATGCGTGTCTTTGAGACCTGGCGAGCTAGAGGGGGCTCCGGCGGCCCCTGCTCTGCCCCGATTTCGGGGAGAGAGGGATTCCCATGCTAGTAAGGTCGCCAGTGAGAGACCAGACTATATGGTTCCCATGCATTAGGCTGCCAGTACGGACCAACAGTGCTGCCCTTCGGAGGGACTGCCCTCTAGGGGCCGTCCTATTTTGGATGGTTGGGTGTCTGGGCCGGGAGATGTCTCAGCACCGTCGTGGGTAAACTTTCGAGCCATTGGGGCTGTTTTTTAAAAAGAGTGGCCCCGTGGGGGAAGAGGGTAACCAGCCCACGGCGACCAGCGTTTGGTCCCCTCATCTGCCCGGTAGGTAGTAGCTCTTGGCTCCTGGGGCCAACAACAATAAATTAATGATATATTGATAAAGAAAAGCCCTAATCTCTTCCTCGAGCGGTGGTCGACCAGGCCCTCGAGACGTCACGCTCTGGTCGTGGTAGCAAGCAGAAAGCTGCAAATAAGACTAGACCTAGCAGGTCAGGTGTTGTGTCGAAGAACCCTGTTAGCGATTTGGACACATTAATGTTAACGAATGTATTTGCATCCCTTTCCTATGACACTATCCACTCCATTTTTAAGTTTTTTGGAGTAGTTCTTCGAATCCGAATCACATATGACAGTGATTGTATGTCTAATCGGTGCTATATTACTTTCAATACAATGCAAAAAATTCTCTGACTGTGGAGGGTACTCATTGTAAAGTTCAGATGATGCGGTCCACCAATGTAGTTGACAGTGACAATGACTACTGCCCTAACATATTTTATGACTCTGTAGAGAATGTCCCAAGGGGAACGTCGGGTTTCCTACACCCTTTTGGTTTGTGGCTTACTACAGGAGGGACGTGGTAACCTTATCCATGCTTCCCGATATCTGGAGAAAGAAATTGGATGATTACCAATGGGCCACATAAAGAAATATGGTAAGGGCGTTTTAATCAGAGCCAAAGATCTTACACAGGCCATGATGCTCCTCAATCTCCCCTGTCCTTCTGATAGCATGTTTGAATCTATTAAACCACATCGAACATTTAATTATACCAAGGGGCGTATATATAATGAGGACCTGTATGAATTCTCAGAAGAGGACATTCTCGCTATGTGCCCAGACAGTGTCCAACGAAAACAAAGATGAAAGGCAGTAAAAATATGATCATCCTCACTTTCTATGGCTCGCATATCCCAGATCGTATTCACATTAACCCCACCTCTTTTGAGGTGAAGCCCTTTGTTGAGCGTCCCCTACAGTGTTTCTGTTGTTATGAGTTTGGTCATGGGAGGAGGAACTGCAACAACCGTTCCCGGTGTGGTAATTGTTCTGCTCTTGACTCACATCTTACTTCTGAGTGTCGGTCAGAGAGTTACTGCTTTTACTGCAGAGATGCTCACCCCATGCTTTTTCGCCAGCGTAAGATGTACCTCCTTCAGCAGGATATCCTCCACTTGGCTAATACCCAATTCATTAGCATAGGTAGTGCCAGACGGGAACACAACTTCAGGCAACAGAAGGATGGTGGTGTGTAGACATATGCCTCCTCCCTTCGCCCTAAATCGGTTGCAGCACCCTCTTAACCCTCTCAAGAGGCAGCTGCTTTTTGCTCTAGTGAGAGCGTTTCTAAGGTTACTCTACGAGTCTACATAATAGTATCTCTGTCTAGGAAACTTTATCAGACACTCATTCTGGTGACCCTTGAACTGATGACAATTCTCAGAATTTAGCTAAAGGTGTCCATGTGGTAGAGGTTCACGCTGCCACACGCTCTCCAAAAAGGAAACTTAAGTCACCTAAACTGCCACAGAGACGCCTTCGTGGTTCCTCTGAGGCACTTGACTCTATGGATGTTCCTCCTTGTAAGGCAACCATTTCTGCAGACTCATTCATAGTTTCCTCTCAATTTCACCAGAAGCGTTCTCGTGGCTCTGATGAATCTCTTGATTCAACAGAAGTTTCTCCTCGCAAACTTCCTTAGGGATCATCAGAGGGGCATGAAGTTAATGTGGATGCCACGGATGTTGTGATTTCAAAAGATTCAGTTTCTCTCCCGCTTGAGCAGCAGAGTGATTCTACCACCTGTATTATGGATGTTGATGTATCTGCCTGTGTCAGTGATACCACTGTTGTGCAGTACAATACCAATGTAATTGTTTCAAAGAATATCCCAGCTCATATACCTTCACCTTCTTCTAACATATCAGATGCTTCAGGGACTCGTCTACGTGTCCCAATTACTGCCCCAAGTACTACTCCTCGGGTTCGCTCTTCTTCTAGTGGCCCAGGATTAGACAAATCTTATTGTTTGAGTAAACCCCCAGGTCGAGGTGGTAGTGGGAAGTACCTCCGTGAGGCTTCCCAAAAATCAGTACTAAAGTAACACTGTTCAAGGTCCTTCAGTGGAATTGCTTGCGTGCTTCTTGGGAGGAAGTGCGCGTTCTTCTCTCTAGCTTCTCTCCTGCATGTGTTTCTCTCCAAGAGACAATGCTTGGGGACTACATTCATGCCAGTCCTCCAGCATACTCTTTGCCATCCTAGTTCGCCGAGATATTCCATGCACGAGCCTGGAGCTTGACTCTCCACTCCAGGCTGTTGCAGTTAAGGTTTTTATAGACTGCCCATACACTATGTGCAGTCTATACCTTCCTCCTAGTGTTACAGTTGAGAGGGGTGATCTCAACTGTCTTGTACGGGACCTTCCCTCTCCCTTTATTTTATTGGGTGATTTTAATGGTCGTCATCCTCTGTGGGGTGACAGTTCGGTCAACCCCAGGGGTGTTCTATTGGCTTCTTTTATTGAGGATGAGGGTTTAGGGGTTTTAAATACGGGAGATGTGACACATTTTAATAGCCCTACTGGGACTTTTACCGCCATTAACATTTCCCTTTGCTCACCCAGTGCTCTGTTGGATTTTACTTGGGGAGTGTTGCCTGATTTATATGGCAGTGACCATTTCCCTATACTTTTAAAAGGTAACAGGTACGAACCACAGTCTCATCTGCCTAGGTTGAAATTAGAGAAGGCTGACTTGCAGTTTTTTAGAGAGTTAATTCCTCGGTCTCTTCTGTAGCCAATTTTGGTAGCTCTGACGAGGCTGTAACATATTTCACTGATATGCTCCACTCTGCTGCTCTCAACTCTATCCCTAGAACTTCTGGCTACTTTCCCGAACGTCCTGTCCCTTGGTGGTCACCAGTCTGCACCACTGCTGTGCGGGAGAAGCGCGCTGCTTTCTCTCGCCTTCGTCGCAATCGTGGGGACCCAACTCTTTTAGAAGACTTCCGACGGGCAAGGGCTCAGGCTAGACGAGTATTAAAAGAGGCCTGACGTGCATCTTGGAAGGCCTATGTGTCTTCAATTAATACTAAAACTCCACTCACCCAAGTGTTCAGGAGAGTCCGTAAGATGGCAGGGAAGTCTTCTCCTAGTTCTCCACCTGTACTTAAGGTCAATGGAATTAAGATCATGGATGGTTTGACAGTGGCCAATACCATGGCGGAGGCTTTAGTAAGAGTCTCCAGCCGTGACTCTCGACCTCTGGCTGTCAGGCATGAGTTAAGAGCCAAGGAGAGCACTGTCCTGGATTTCTCAGGGAACGAGAATGAAAGTTATAACCATATATTCACCCTGAGAGACCTGCTTTCTGCTCTCTCTCTCTCTCTCTCTGTGGCGACATTTCTCCTAAGCTAGACAACATCCCATATGCAATGTTACAACGCTTGGGTGAGGAGGCGATCTCATTTCTTTTAGCTTTATATAACAGAATCTGGCTGGAGGGTGTCTTCTCTTCTGGGTGGAGGGTTGCTACCATCTTTCCTTTCCTCAAGCCGGGCAAAGGGACTCTGGTGTTTCCCTCAATTATCGACCAATTGCCTTGACCTCCTGTCTCTGTAATCTATTTGAAAAGATGGTGAATGTCAGACTGGTATACTTCTTGGAACGGGGTGAGTTTCTGTCTCCGTCCCAGCCTGGCTTTCGTAAACATCGTTTCACTACAGATGCTCTGGTTAGGTTGGAAGCTGCTGCATGTGAGGCCTTTGCACGACATCAACACCTTGTCTGTGTATTCTTTGATTTAGAGAAAGCCTATGACACTACATAGCAATATGGCATCCTACAGCAACTCCATTTATATGGCCTGCGGGGTCGCCTTCCACGCTTTCTTAAGGAGTTTCTAAGTGGTCACAGTTTATCTGTGAGGGTTGGTACAACCCACTCAGCATCTGTTGCACAGGAGGAGGGTGTCCCCAAGGTAAGCGTCCTCAGTGTCACATTGTTTGCAGTAGCAATTAATGCCATTGCCTCATCCCTTCCAGACGGTATAGCCAACTCGATGTACGTTGACGACCTAGCAGTCTGATTTGCTGCTTCCCGTATGTCAGTGGCAGAGCGGCACATGCAGCTTGCTCTTGACATGGTGTCATGTTGGACTGGTTCTCATAGGTTTAGATTTTCTCCTTCCAAGACAGTTGCTATGCACGTCTGCCGCATCCGAGGCATCCACCCCGATCCAGACTTATTCATGTATGGTCATCGGATACGTTGTGTTGAAGAGACTCGCTTTTAGAGTCTCCTTTTTGACAAACATTTGACTTGGGTTCCCCATTTACGTACACTTAAGGTCTCTTGCCTCAAGGCTCTTAACCTGTCGAAGGTCTTGGGCCATACGTCCTGGGGGGCTGATCGTGCCACCCTCCTCCGCCTATACCATGTTCTTATTAGGTCAAGACTCGACTATGGGTGTGAGGTGTACTCTTCTGCCACCGATGCCCGTCTCAGAGTTTTAGACACTGTTCATCATGCTGGAGTAAGTCTGGCGACCGGAGCCTTCAGGTCGTCCCCAATCCCCAGTCTCCTGGTGGACACTATAGAGCCACTTCTTGATCTCTGTCGCCAGTCCTTGATGGTTCGTTGTTGGCATCGATTACATCGACTTCCTGACTCCCTTTCATGCTTGGCGGTGTCATCTGATATCATGTCTCAGTACTACCTTTTACATTCTCGTGTACCATGGCCCTTTGGCTTCCGGGTCAGGAAGGCTATGAAGGAGATGGGCATTGATGACTTCCAGATTTGTCCTGTGAGGGTCCCCAGGGTGGCTCCATGGCTTCTTCCAAAAGTTTTCCCCTGCACCTGCCTTACAGACAAGAAGGAATTCCTTCCTCCTCTAGTGGCTTGTTCCCTCTTTTTAGAACATGCCTTCAATCACAGGGAGTTCCTCTCTGTGTACACTGATGGGTCAAATTCTGATGCTGGAGTTGGCTTTGGAGTTGTCTTTCCTGACTTTTGTCGTGGCAGCAGGCTCCCTTCTGTCATGTCCATTTTTACTGCTGAGCTCTCGGCCATTTTATATGCCCTCCAAGTGATTTTTACTCTCCCTCAGCCCTTGTTTACTATTTTAAGCGATTCCTGTAGTGCCTTGCAGGCCTTGTGCAATTTTAACTCTTTCCATCCCCTGGTGTTGGCCATTCTTGAGTGGCTTGTCCTCCTGGGTCGTCGTGGCAACATAGTCACTTTTTGTTGGGTCCCGGCCAATGTGGGTGTTGATGGGAATGAGCGGGCTGATGCCCTGGCTAAGGCTGCGGTCTCCAATTCTCGGCCTTCTGCCGGGCGTCATCCTGTTCCTGCAGTGGACCTTCAACCCTACATAGATGCTACCATTCGTTCCTGCTGGTAGGACAGATGGGACGCTGTCGGGGCTAACAAGCTCGACGACATCCGCCAGCGCCTTGGTTTGTGGAGCTACAGTGGCCTGTCCCGCCGGTGGGAGACGGCTCTTGTCCGTCTTCGCATTGGCCACATATTATTGACTCATGGCTTTTTATTGGAGAGGGCTCACCCTCCCTACTTTGATGATTGTCTGATCCCTTTGACAGTATGGCATCTTATTGTCGAGTGTCCCAGCCTTTGGGACCTTCGTTGTAGGCACCTTTCCGAGTACCGGGTGGGTGACGGTTCTTACAGTCTCTCCCAGGTGCTTGGAGAGGAGGCTTGTAGTGTGGGAAGGAACACCCTCTCCTATGTGGAGGAGGCTGGTCTTCCCCACAAAATATGATTTTATGATATTTATGATTTTTAGATGGTTTGATTTTTTTTTTTTTTTTATGTTGAGTTCTTTTATTAATAATGTGCTTTTTAGTTTGTGTGTCGTTTTATTCATGGTGCCTATCCCTTTCGGGTATTCATATTTTATTAATTATGTAGATAACAATTTTATGTTGGGCGGTATATGACCTTATCTGTTGCTCCGCCAGATGCTTAGTTGCATCAAAATCAATCAAATCAAAATCAGGGCTAACGGGATGAGGAGGCATGGCTAGTAATGGCTGTGTGACAGGTCGTGGGTCCTGAGGAAGACTAGAGGGGATTACAGGTGTCAAGAGAGAATCGGGGGCAGGGTCAGGGAGGATGGGAGTAGGGTTAGGGGTGTGTTTGTTGGGAAGTAGGTGGTTGGGTGGGGTAGGTGGAAGAGGGATAGGTAAGGGTGGGGTAGGAGAAGTGGAGTGGGAACTGGGAGAAAGTGTAGAAGAGAGGTGAGGAGGCGTAGGTGTTGGTGGGGAAAAATGGGTGGATAGGGGTGAGGGCAGGGGTGAGGCAAGGTGGGGAGTGGAAGGGAATGAGGTGGTGAGTGTGGGTGAGGATGGGTTATGGTAAGTATAGGCAGGGTAGGGGAAGGTGAGCGAGGGAGTGGTGGGGCCGAAGATTGGGGTGGTGATAATGACGTTGTGGTGGGGTGATTGGGGAGATGGGATGAAGTGGATGGTGTGGGGTGTGTATGTGTCTGTGGTGTGGGTGTCGTGGGGCAAAGCATGACAGAGTGTTGGGGTTGTGGAGTGGGTAGAAGTGCTGGTCGGTAGTGAGAGGCTTATGTGGTGGGGTAAGGTGGGGTGGTGAGGATGGGTGGTTCAAGACGCACGGATGCGTGTGTGGTTGGAGGTGTTTGTGGAGGTGTGGTGTCAGTGTGTGTGGTTATGTGAGCTGGCTTGACCCATTCTCAGGACGTGAAGTACGGTTTACCCACTACCACTAACAGTGGTGTCCGTCCTGGAGATAACGGGGTATGGGCCAGTGTAGGGTTTTTGTAGTGGTGTTCAGTGTGCATCCGTTCGAAGGAAGAGTTGTGTGGCGGTGTGCAGGCTAGGTGGTATGTAGGTAGGTCTGGCGGTGTTGTTGCGAGAAGTTGTAGGCGGGCGTTTGCGATAGCTGCTTTCAGGGCCGGGAGGAACAAGAGGTTAGAGGTGACCAGGCTTGGAGATGTCACTTGGCCAGGTAGATGGAAGTCTTCTCTTAATACGAGTTCTGCCGAAGAGTAATGTAGGTCTTCCTTCAAAGTGGCACGGATGGTCAGGTGGATGAGTGGTAGGGCATCAGACCATTGGTCAGGCTGCAGCACACGGCAGGCATCTTTAAACCTCCTGTGCAGTTGTTCCACCATGCCGTTGCTGCTGGGGTGATATGCCGTTGTACATTGCCTCCTGGTACCGAGTAGTGTCAGCATTTTCTGCCACGCCCTGGACTCGGATTGAGTACCATGGTCTGTAGAAGGCGATGGGTTTCAGCATACCATTCACTTCCTGCTGTAGGACTGCTCCTATCACGTCGTTGGATGCGTCAGTGTAGATTGATGTAGGGGCATGTGGTGTGGGGTAGGCGAGGAGAGTGGTGTCAGCAAGGCATCGTTTGACGTCTTCGAAAGTGTCGGTGGCAGGTGTCGTCCATGTTAGATTTTTTAGAGACGTCTTCTTTAGCCCTTTGAGTAGGTCGGTGATTGGGGCGAGAGCTGAGGCGGCATGAGGAATGAAGCAATGGTAATAACTGACGATGCCTAAGAATTCCCAAAGTTTCCTGGCAGTGGTGGGTAGAAGGAATTCCCTGACAGCTTCCACCTTCTGCGGCACCGGGGTGATACCGATGGGTGCAACCCGGTGTCCAAGGAAGTCCAAACTGTCGACTGCTAGGACACACTTGAAGGGGTGAATTTTAAGGCCGTACTTCTGCAGGCAGTCGCACAGTTCCCTCAGGTGCTGCTGATGTTGAGAGTGGGTGTGTGAGGCAACGAGGATATCGTTGATATAGACGACGGTGTATTCCAAACCATGCAGCACCTTGTCCATGAACCTCTGAAACTTCTGGGCGGCGTTACGTAATCCAAAGTTCATGGAAGAGAACTCGAACAGGACAAAAGGAGTAGTGATTGCAGTCTTCTTAATATCGTCCTCTGCTACCGGTATCTGGTGGAAGGCACCTACATGATAAATTTTGCAGAATACAACACACCCTTGGAGCTTGGAGTGGAAGTCCAGGATGTGCAGTATTGGGTACCTGTCAGGAAGGGTAGCAGCGTTCAGCTCTCTGTAGTCGCCGCATGCCCTCCATTTGCCTTCCTGTTGCTTGGGAACCATATGAAGAGGCGACGCCCATGCGCTGTTGGACAGTCTTGCATCCCTCTGCTGGATCATGACATGAAACTTCCTCTTCGCTGCTTCTAGCTTCCCTGGGGGCATCTGGGGTTTGGCGAAGATGGGGGGGCCCATCGTCGTGATGGTGTGACAGATACCTGGGTCATGAACATGCTGTGTGGTGGTGGTGGAGAGAAGGTTAGGAAATTCATGTATACTATTTTCGTAGGAATAAAAGTGTGTTATGTGTGTGGTGCTAGGTGTGGAGTGTCGGCAGTGTTTGGCCTGGATAATTGCTTCAGACGGCAGGTGAATTAGGCGTTGACGTTTTGCTTCGATCAGGAGATCGTATGCCATAAGAGAGTCAAGACCCAGGATAGGGTCCTGTACCTCCACCACGACGAAAGGCCATACCACATATTCTTGGTGGAGGAAGGTGACGCCCTTGCTCCTCATGCCATAAGTAGCAATCGGTGACTTGTTAGCAGCGAGGATGTCGCAGGCAGTAGAGGCCTGGCACTCTCTATCCTTAGACATCGGGGGAACAACATTAACCTCTGACCCAGAGTCAACAAGGAAGTTGTCCCCCGACTCTAGATCTTCTACCCACAGGAGAGTGTAAGCTGTGTGATGAGGTGGTTGAGCAGGCTTGCTGGTGTGCTGATGGGCTGATAGTAGTGGTTAGCGAGGTTAGCGGCAGTGTTGTGGCTGGCAGAGGGGGCCGCTTGGAGGTGGTGGTGTTCGGTAGGTGTGTTGCTGGGAGGCCTTGAAGTGGAAGTCGTCGGGTTGGCGGTATCGTGGAGGGCATTGTCTTGCCACCACCTTACTTGTTTCCCTGCGTTTGGAGGAGGAACCCCAGGTACAAGGGGGGTGGCAGTTGCTTTCGGCATTGCCAAACCTCTGGTGGTAAGTGCAGTAGCTGGAGTTGTCCCATTGTTGAGAGGTGTGAGGAGTTATACGGCAGGTAGTAGGGGGCTGTTGGCGAGCCGGGGGGCCCAATGTTGTTGGTAGTGTGTCATTGGTGGCACTGGGGGTGCAGCATATGGAGTGTGGGGTGGTTGATGAGATGTAGTGGTCCACTGGTGTTGGTGTGTATAGTGTGTCGAATTTGTTGTTAATTAAGTGTCCGTAATTGTTGTTTGAATAAAGGCATTGTGTTGTTGTAGTGTAAGGTCTGGGTAGTGTTGTTGTGGTGGTGGGATGGTATGATGGATCTGAGGTGTGTTTGTGAGGTGTTGTTGTTGAGTGGATGGGAGGAGGTGTTGGTGATGTGGATGATGTTGTATTTGTTGGTGATGAGGATGAGGTTGCATTTGATGGTGCTGTGGTGTTGGGATGATGTACTGGGGTTGGAGTGTAGGGAGATGTGGCTGGTAAGTTGGTGGTAGTGGAGGTTGCTGTTGTGCTTGAGGTAACGGGTTTGGTAATGTGGTCGGCATATGTGGCGTGGTGATGGTGGCGGTGGTATGTTCTGAGGGCCCTGCCATCGTTCCGTCGGCGAATGTGACCATTAGTGAGTCAGTTAGCTTGTCATACTCCTGGAGGGGCAGGTTCGATTGTGCCTGTAAGTGCAGCTGGATAGTGGTCGGCAGGAACTTGATGTGACTTCCCTTGAGTACGTCATTGTTGAAGGGTGTAGCGGCTTTCTCATTTAGTTGCTGCATGTGCCGCAATAACTCAGAGGCACGTCTTCTAGCGCCTTCAGGTACTGCTGTGGTGTCATTCCGTGGGCTGAGATGATGGCGGCCTTCAGCTCATCATAGAGGGTGGCCTGGTTGAAGGTGGCGATAAGTGGCGACAAGGACGAAAACACTTTATGCGTGTATGTCTGCCCCCGCCATACTGCCTCCAAGTAGAGGAACCATGCATGGACATCATAATTGAACGGCGTGGCGTAGGGCACGTGTAGAGTGGGTGGTTGGAGATTGTCATGTGGAGAAGAGGTAGAGACATGTGGGAGCGACATATTGGGAGAGAAGTGTGTGGTGTCGGTAGGAGTAACCAGGTCGAGGGCTTCTTACTTAGCAGAGGACTTACTTAGCACTGGGGACGTGGTGTGTGGGCAGTGTGTAGGGCATGTAAAAAGGAGACGGTAATGGGTAAGAGAAAGAATTGCCACGGGGGAGAGTAATGAATGGCAGGAGTGTAGGAGAGGCGGTGAGGTACAGACTAAGAAAAACAGAGCGCTAGAGAGGGGACACTGGGGTAGGATGAGAGGTTGGCAGTTGGGAGAGAGGGCAAATAATACGGAGAGAGAGAGGGTGGATGGAAGTAGGGTAAACAATAGGATGAGGCGATAGGATGGAGTGTGTGAGAAAGGAAACAGAAAACGGAGCAAGCGAGGGGGAGACGGAGGTAGGGGAGACAAAGGGGGTAGAATACGGGGGTGGCGGGTCGGGGTGAGGCTAGAGTGGAGGACAAAGGGTGCACAGGGAGGGCACAGGGTGTAATGTGAAAGAGGGTACCACGTGGGGGTTGGGAGTAAAAATTATCTAGGGGAAAACGGGTAGTGGAGGGCGAGCCAATAATAATGGGGAAAGTAGGGAACACACTGGGAAAGGAGAAAGGGGTAGCATGTGGGGGTGGGGAAAATGGAGGGGTAGAGAAAATGAAGTAGTAAGGACGAGGAGGGTGGCAGGAAGGGGTTAGTGGGGAGGAAAGGGTAAGAATGTGGCGAGAGAAAGGAGATATGTGGGGCGCGTTATGTTAAAAAAAAACTATTGAAGGGGTGAGAACACTGGGAAGTCGTGAACATAAGCAAACAAAGGGAGGGAAAAGTGTAGAGTGTCTGTGAATACCTTGGTGGATGTAGGAGGTGTAGGGCGTCGTGAATGTCGTCGTTGTCGTGTAGGGGAGTACAGGACGGGGCCGTCGGCGATGTAGTAGTCACACGTGGAGATAGAGACACTCACGGACGTGTCGTATCGTAGCGTTGCAGGTAAATGGGAGGTCTAGGACACTAGGGAATATCTTAAGTTAGAGTAGTGTGTGGGGACGGCAGTTAGGGCGATAGAGGTTAGTGCGGGGAAAGAGCCGGGGCTGGGGTAGGGGGAAGGATTGGGTTGACAAGAAAAGGAATCAGAGGTGGAGAAAGTGGTGTGAGAGAGGGAAAACACGTGGGGTTGGGGCGTACGTTGGAGAACACCGGGACATACACTGGGAGATGGGGGAAATGTTATGTGGTGGGAAAAATTGGGGCACAAGGGACGTAGGGGTGGGAAACACTTGGTGATGGAGATTGAATTGGGGAACAAAGGGAAATACACAGGGGGATGGGGGAAAATGTGACGTGGTGGGGAAAAATGAGGCACAGAGGGTGGGGAGGACGATGACGCACGTGACGGAAAAGGAATAAGGACATAAAACGAAGGTGAGAAGCGTGACAGGGTGGGGAGAGAATGAGGAACACTATGGAAGGGGAGAAATTGTGGTAGGAGGCGTAGGAGGTAGTTGGGGTGTAAATAGGAGTGGTAAGTGAGGTGGTAAGTTGGACATAGTGGAAAAGAGAAGTGGGTGTAAAAGGAAGTGAAATGGGGGACGTTACGTTAAGAATTGTGGAGGGGGGAGAACACTGGGGACATGGAGCCAAAATTAACACTGGGAGGGAAAAGTGTACAGTGTCTGTGTAAATACCTTAATTAATGCTAGCAGGAGTCGTGGGCTGCTGGGGACGTCGTAGGTGAAGAGTGGCGTCGCTTGGAGATTAGGGCAGCTTGCAACACGTGGAGTGGAGTGTAGGAGATGCATAGGTTGAGTGTAGCTACGGGGTGGTGTAGCTTGGAGAGTGGAGCAGTTTGCGACCCGTGGAGTGGAGTGTAGAGTGGTGTGCTTACGTGGTTGGTATGTACATAGCGTGGAGAAGCTTGCGTGCACGTACAGATGTATGTACTACCCTTGGTACCAGTGTAAAACGAGCTGAAGCCAGGGTCACCAATTATAACAGCAAAGAAGCCCTTGCGTTACTACCCGGAGTGAACAGACTCTAGTATACACGGTAACACTTTATTGGTAAGCACAGAGGTAGCCTGCCTGCCGAGTAGCATAGTGAGAAGCCGTGGTGGTTACTGCAGAGGTCTGGAGAGCAGGCACACACACGTGTGATCAAGGCGGGAACATGTTGGGGAAGCTTGGGGCAGATAAGGGAGGGCAGGTACGGTGACCAGAGTATCTGGTACGGGAGTTGGCGCTTGAGTAGAAATGAGCTCACCTGGCGGTGCGGCTCCCTTTTATTCAGCTAGGTGGCAAGATCCCAGATGTGGTCCTGGAGCAGCTTGGTACAGAAAGCGGCCGTGTCATCACGCGACCCTGGATGTTCTTGCAGGTGAGTAAGGAGCAGCTAGTTGCTACTACGGTGGTTAAACAAAGGAGCGGGCATGGCGCCGCTACAATACGATTTATTATTGGTATAGTGAAGCCAGCACAGCTGGATTGCTATAGAATACGCCCCTTCTCCAGCCCAGGCCCCGTATAGGCATAAACTGGGTTGGAAGGGTCTATTCCGTGACGATCATCAGAAGTAAATCAAAATTCAAATCTGGCGCTGTACTGATAGTGGAGCCACCTGGTGGTGGCGTGATGAGGTATTCAGCCCGCTCTGCGCTCGAAGGCAATCGGCCACTCTGTCGCGGAACACGTACCTGTCAACATCTTCGCTCCTCGCTGCTACGCTATGGTATTGTGTCACGTGTTCCTGCTATCGTTTCTTTTGTGTTCTAGTGGCTGGCCTGCTTTGCAGATGTGTAGTGTGTGTGTGTGTGTTTTAGGAGTGATAGGGTGTGTTTTGGGTTTTTTTTCTTTTTTCTAGGGCTGAGTTTTTTCTCCTCCCTAGGCGAAGGGGGCTCTTTTGGGCCTCCTTTTTCGGAGTTTTTCTCCTCCCTTCCTCCCTCTCACCATTCCTCCTGCCACTAGTACATTTATTTGGTGTTTTTTCTCAGGGTTTCTGGGTTTTTTAAGCGAGGTTAGCGTCCCCACGTGGGGCCCTTGCCTCCCCACTTGGTGTGTGTGTGGGGTCTTTGCAGCCCCCTCTTGCCTTCCCCGAGTATTGTGTGAGCCCTCACGGTTGGGGGGGAGTGAGAATATTGCCCAGGTTCTCACTTCCTCTCCCGTGCGGGTTTTTTTAGTGTTTTTTGTGTTTTTCCAGTGTTTTTTCCTGGGTTGTTGCAACTCAGGCTACCGGGCCCCCCCCTCCTTCGGGATCCTTCAGACCGGGGGGGTCTCGTTCCCCCGCTCCATGTGGCGGGGTTGTTTCTGGTTTTACGGGTTTTTTCCCTGGCGGGTGCGTGTGGGGTTGTGGTGTTGTGTTCCTGGTTCCCCGGGTGCAGCGGGCTACTCCCGCGCTACTTTCTCCATGTTTGGTGTTTTCCCATGTTTTACAGTGTTCCAGTGTCTGCACGTGCTAACCCATGTTTGTGTATTCTTTTTTCTCCCTCAGCCTACTCGTGCCTTATGTGCTTCGTCGGGGTGTACTGTGCGGGTCTCCCCAGATGGCCACCTGCACTGTTTGCCTCACGCACCCTGCTTCACTCCCTTGGGTTACGACCCTTTGGCGTGTGGTGTGTGCCGCCCCTGGGCTGAGTTGTGTCGGGTTACCTCCCCTTCTGCCCGCTCCAAACTCCCCGCCCTTGCTTCTCTTCGTATGGCTTGGACGAGGGCTAGAAGAATGGCCCACAAGCGAGACGGTTCTTCTTTGTCGTGGGTGGACCCGATTTTAGGAACGGACCTGGGTTTATCCAGGTCCCATTACCCTTCTTCCTGTCTCTCGGAGTCTCAGGGGCTAGAACCTCCTGAGGCCCGAGAGATTGAGCCTCCTTCCCTAGATGGTACTACGACTCCTTCTCGGGGCTTCATCCCCCGGGAAGCGAGCGAGTCTGTAGCGCTGGTTCCCCCTACTACCTCACCGGTACAAGGGCCCAGCAGGGAACCTCCAGCTTCGTCGCCTTCTAGAGCCGGCTCCTCGGGTCGATCTAGAGGACGCAAGCGTTCGGCAAAAAGGTCCCGCCATTCCAAGAAGTCCCGGGCTCGTCGCCATTCTCCTTCCTCCTCGTTTTCGTCTTCTTCATCCTCTTCGTCTTCGTCGGGTGACTCTCCTTCGCCCGCCCGCAAATCCCGCAGGGGTAAGCGGGGGGAGGCGAGCCCCACGTCGAGGAAGATCGTGAAGATCTTCCATACCCTTATTCCTCACGCCTTTCCTGGGGTTCCCACCGCGCAGCCTCTGGCTGTTGCTCCGGAGCCCGCTCCTTCTCTCACCCTTGCCCCTCCTCCTGCTTCTGCTCCCGTCGGGGGCGCGAGTCCTCCCGGGGATATGGGAGTCATTCCCGTTCCTCCTTTATCTCCGGGACTCGAGTCTCCGTCGGGGGACGTGGCTGAGGAGTTGGTTACCTCCGCACCTCCGTCCCCGTCTCCCCCTCCTGTGGGCGACGGGTACCTTCCCTACTCTTGGGCTCTCCTTCCTCCTTCCTGGACCCACTCTTCGGAGGATGGCAGACTGGTGGCTTGGTCCCCGGACACGGCTCAACCAGACGTGTGGACCCGGAGGGATGATGTCCTGGTGAAGTGGGGGGCTGATGAGAAGGGCAACGCTATTCCCTTCTACAAGGTCCGTCCCATCTCAGCTCCTGTACCCACTTCTTCGAGAGTATCCTCTGCGGCTACCCTGGATGCGATGGGTTTTCTGGTGGAGTACAGCCAGTTGCAGTTGTCCGAGGCTTGGAGGAATGACCGCTTCCACGGGAACACGGCAGTCCTCCTTTCCCCGGACGCGTACTTCCCGGGGGATAAAGGCGAAGGGGACCTGGACATTCCAGCCCTTCTCCTTAAGTCCCTGTACCACCAGAAGCACAGCGCGGCCAGGAAACCCCCTCCTCCGTCTTTCCCCGTCGTCCTCCCTCATTCCCGTGCCCCGCCGGGTTTGAGGGAATGCCTGTGGAAGACGGAGAAGGAGCCTCCGGTCCCCTATCAGCTAAAGGAGCCCGACGGTAAGTTGCAGCAGGCAGAGTCTGCGGCCAGATTGGAGTTGGCCCACACCATCTCCACGGGGGCGGCCGCTGCTCTGATCAGGGACTGCCTCAACGCCCTCACCAACACTTACCACGAGATGTCGGGGCTACAGCTAGCGTGAGTACCTTTACTTCTAGTGTTGTGTTACTTGAGGGATACGGGGTAGAGGGTCTCTCTGTTACTCCCGGGTCCTTATCCCCGGGTTCGCTCGGTTTTTTCCTTGTTTACCCCTTACAGTGACACCCTCTCTTCCATGGCCACCGTCATGGAGGGCGTCGCGGCAATGGCGACCCACAACATGCGGGAGGAGGCGAAGATCTTCGCCGAGGCGAGACTGGCAGCCCGCCAGGCGGCTGCGAAATCTGCGCCGGAGATGGCACAGAGGGGAGTGGTGCGAGCTGCCCCCCTGTCCCCTGCCCTCTTCGACCAACCGGCGACAGACGCGATTTTCTCCTCTCTCCCAGCGGTAATTAACTTACCAAAACCTTCTAACTCCAAGTAAGTACCTCTCGTTAATCCATTTACCTGAGTTATTTTTCACTGGAGGTGAAATTGAAGGAAAATTCGGTCCCCCCCTTTTTTCCTAATCAATCTGTTTGTCCATAGGCCACGTGCCCCACAGCCATCCAGACCGGCCTACCAGCCCCGAAGGCCCTCCCAGCCTTCCAGACTACCGAGGCCTTCTTACCCCACTCCCCCGAAAGCGCACAACAGGTTCTCCCAGAGGGGCCAGCAGCCGTTTCGGGGGAGAGGGCAGGGCTCCAAGCCCTTCCAAAAACATAAGTCCTCCTTCGCCCACCCCTCCCAGAAGGACCGCTCCACTTGAGGGTCCCACTCTGGGCTGCCTCACAGGGTGGTCAGCAGCCTGGCCCTCCCACGGCTGGGCAGCAAGGGTAGTTCGACAGGGCCTGTCCTGGCCCTGGATAACTGTTCCGGTGAGTAACTGTGGTGGTTAACTTTCCTAGTCTGACATTTCTGTTATATGACATATTCCTACTCCCGTCCTTGAGTTCCCGTTAGGTCAAAATCAGAGTTTCCCTTTGCGGTCAAAATCTCTGCCTCTGCCCATCATTCTACCCTCCAACCATCCCCGGGTCCCTCGGGTCCCGGGGCTAGGATTAACTGTACTCTCACTGACACCTGTCTTTTCCCGTTACAGCCACTACGTCTACCTCCTGCCTCAACCAAAGTGTCACTTTCGGTCGTCCCGCATGTATTAGAAATGCAGGAAAAAGGGGTAGTGGAGCGGGCGACGGGGAGGGTCTTTCTTTCTCGTTTATTCACGGTCCCCAAAAAGGACCAGGAGAAAACGAGATTGGTGATGGACCTGAGCAAACTAAACAAATTTGTGAAAACCTTACGTTTCAAGATGGTTTCGGTTGCTCAGGTCCGCACAGTTCTAAGGAAGGGAGACTGGTTAGCATCCCTGGATCTCAAGGATGCGTACTGGCACATCCCGATCCACCCCAGGTTTCGCCGTTTTCTGGCCTTCCAGGTGGGGACCGAGACGTTCCAGTTTACCAGGCTCCCTTTCAGTCTTTCTCTAGCTCCTCGAGTCTTCACAAAGCTCGTGAGGGTGGTGGCATCCCGTCTGGCAGAGGCAGGTGTCCCCACCCTCATGTACCTGGACGATTGGTTGCTTCACGCCCCTTCCAAGGAGCAGGTAGCAAACAACGTCAGGGTAGCGAGGGGAGTGCTAGAGGAAATGGGGTTCTGTTGAACATCCCCAAGTCCTCTCTCACTCCCACTCGCAAACTGTGTTGGCTGGGAATAGAGTGGGACTCTCTTTCGGCCACCCTCTCTCTCGCTCCAGACAACGCCTGCCGGACCCTCCGCCACGTCCGCCAGGCGCATTTTTCCCGTACTTTCTCTCGCCGCCAGTGGGAATCATTGCTCGGGTCCCTAAATTTTGCAGCCCCTGCAATGCCCCTGGGACGACTGAAACACAGGAGGCTGACGCGGGAGGTAAACCTCCACCTTTCCCCTGCACACAGGGACCTTCCCAGGCAAGTGTCCCCCTCTCTCCACCGTCTCCTTCGCCCCTGGCTACGTCCCGGTGCCCTGCGTCAGCGGGTCCCCTGGGTGTTCCCTCCCCCGGGGATCACGGTGGCGACAGACGCATCGGACGTAGGCTGGGGGTACCAGTCTTGCCTGGGACATCAGCGGTGCGGGGGATGGAAGGAAGGGGAGAGGCTACTACACATCAACGCCCGGGAGTTGATGGTAGCGAGGGAGTGGCTCAACAGACACCCACAGTTTGCCAGGTTAGGCGTCCGCTTCAATATGGACAATGTTGCGGCCGTGCAGTGCCTGCAGAAACAAGGCACCGCACGGTCGGAAATTCTCCTGTCCCTGTCAGAACAGATTTTTGCAATAGCGGCCAAGAGGTGCATTCACCTCTCGGCCCGCTATGTACCAGGGCGGGAGAACGATTGGGCGGACGCCCTATCCAGGTTCAAGGGGACGTCAGTCGAGTGGCAACTGCGTCCCCTTGTGTTCGAGTCTCTCTGCCTTCGCTACGGGACACCGGAGGTGGACCTGTTCGCCTCCCCATCCACAGCCCTACTTCCTCTGTTCCTAACATTCTCTTCCAGAACAGAGGCGGGAGGCCCAGACGCCTTCACAGAGGACTGGAACAGGTGGGGGTATCTCTACCTCTTCCCACCCCCAGCTACGTCAGTCCTCCTGAAGGCGATCCTCAAGCTGCGCACATTCAGGGGGAGGGTACTCCTCATAGCCCCCCTCTGGCCAGCGCAGCCGTGGTTCGGAGAATTGTCCCGGTGGTGTCCTCATCCTCTTCAGTTGGGATTGGCGTGCCTCTCCAGCACCATGTCTGCACCACTCCAAGCATCACTGAAACTACACGCTTGGAGTTTCTACAGGGAGTCCTCAGCAAAAGGTTCACTAAGGAGACAGTGGACAAGATGTTGAGGGCTCATCGTCAGTCGTCGGTGCGACAGTACGAATCGTGCTGGAAAAGATTCCAGGACTTCTTGCGAAGACACCCCTCCATGGTCATCTCGGAGGACACGGTCATGGAATTCCTCACGTGGCTCGCCGATTCCACCAACAGGGCCCCGGCGACGGTGCTTGCACATCACGCAGCCCTGTCTGATCCCCTCCTCCTGGGTTTTAACATTAAGGTTTCGGAGAGGCCTCTCTCTCTCCTGAGGATGGGGATTCGGGCGGGGACCGCACCTCACCGGGCCCAGACTCCCTCCTGGTCCCTTCACCGTGTCCTTTCCTACCTGACCTTCGAGGGGGTCCCTCTGGAGGTTTGTCACCTCCTCCAGAAAGCTCTCTTCCTGCTCGCCTTAGCTACAGGGTACAGGGCCTCTCAGTTGGCAGCCCTGACCCGTCACACAGCTTTTTCTTCCGTAAGCCCTAACCTTACTTCCTTAACTATCTCCCCCTCTCCTGCTTTTCTAGCTAAGAACGAGCAGGCTGACGACAGGATTGGCCCTCTCGCAGTACCCTCGTTCCTGAGGATTGGAAGTTTCCACCCCCTCTGCCCAGTCCACGCTTTTACAGCTTACGTGGAGGCGACGAGAGGGGCTTCTCCGGACCACCTCTTCTACAACTCTAGGTCCGGTAACCCTCTCTTCCCTAGGTCAATCGCTCGCCTTCTCTGCCGAGTGATAGAGAACGGGGATCCCGGACACGCCCCGAGGGCTCACAGCGTTAGGGGCGTGGCCGCCTCCCTCGCCTTCCTCAGGACTCACTCGGTGGAGAGGGTTAGGGATTTGGGGGGTTGGACTTCCACTTCCTCCTTCAGGACGAGGTGTCTGTTCCACTCGCTCTCCCCTACCCCCTGTGTGGCTATGGGTACTCCACCCTCCATTCCCCAGGGTCCCCGCGGGAGACACATGAGGGGGAGGGGCCGCCCGAAGGGAAAAGGTCGGGCGACTTAAGTCCCGTCACTATCACCCCATATTTCATCCCCATCATGTACAGCTTCATGCTCATCCCCATGTCTCTCATGTGTGTACATATGGTGCAGGTGAAATAAATTACATTGTTACAGAATTCTTGAGTATTCATTCTCCAAAAAATTACTTTACTATGATGAGTGACAGGATATTTATATATTAAACACAGGATGGCTGCATCCTAGTGTCCTCCTTCATCTCCTCGGGATCGCATTACCTGAGCCGGGGCCATAGCCCTAGCTCAGAGGACTTTAAATAAAAGGGGGGGGGGGTTCAGGGTCACCCCTCCCCCTCCTCTCCTAGACCCGACCCCTCGAGTCTGCCTATAAAGACTTTAGTTGAGTAACAATTCTGGTCTATAACAGAATGGTCTACGGGTTATATGTGATAAGCTACTACACTCCCACCACGGCTACTCCCCTAGCCAGTGTTGGAAGTTGCTTTAGCTTCAACCTCACCCTGCTCGGTTATCTTTCTGACTCTCCGCTCTCTCGACCGCTCTTAACTAGCACGTGATTGCCTCCACCTCACCTCCCACCTACCGCATCGCATGCATAGCAATCCAGCTGTGCTGGTTTCACTATACCAATAATAGTGCATTTGTCGCGGCTTCTAGCCGCTTAAATTGTATTTATTGGTTGTGAAACCAGCACAGCTTTGACTGACCCACCCACCTCCCGATGCGGCAGGCATTCACTTTCTTTCTCATTGGAGTGACCGATTGCCTTCGAGCGCAGAGCGGGCTGAATACCTCATCACACCACCACCAGGTGGCTCCACTATCAGTACAGCACCAGATTTGAATTTTGATTTACTTCTGATGATCGTCACGGAATAGACCCTTCCAACCCAGTTTATGCCTATACGGGGCCTGGGCTGGAGAAGGGGCGTATTCTATAGCAATCCAGCTGTGCTGGTTTCACAACCAATAAATACAATTTAAGCGGCTAGAAGCCGCGACAAATGCACTAATTTTACAAAATACAATTTTACATAAATAATGCCAACTATAATCTATGAATTATTCTGGTAATTACACTTGTTATCAATAAAGGTGCGAACACTCAGTATGATATTCTTTTGTGTAGAGATTAATAATATTTGTGTATAATAATATACTTTTTTAAAGTGCTTTATTCATTTTTAGTACAAGCCCCAACACTACTGTAGGTTATACAGTACAGTACATAATCAAGGCCAAAATAGGCAAATCCACCAACTAACTTCATCATAGAAAACCTCATAGCCTTAACTGATATATAATAAATGTATAGCTAATGTACACACATTACGTTATGTATTGTCCCTCAATTAACCACTTTAGACCCTCTCACCTAATATATCGTAATATGTGACTATTTATTTAACCAGCCCGATGTCTTCGAAAATATTCTCAATATATTTCCCGAGTTTCGCAGCCCCTAGGAATGTCAATTTATAATGTTTACATTTAACTTGTATGATAGGCTATCCCAAAGCCGGGAGATTATAATTCTCTCGGCTTTGGGCTGACCATTATCACATAACCTTAATATTTTTTTTTCTGCAACATTATTCCTCTCACTGCAGTTCTCTTATTTGTATGTGTATGTCTATGTATGTGTCTGTATGTATGTATTTGTGCGTCTATGCATGTTTGTGTGTGTGTCTGTGTTTGTATGTGTGTATATGTGTATGTACTATTGGCCACAAGAGTTCCTGAACACCTCAGGCTCGCCTCAACAATATTTGATCTGGTATCACTGAATCCTGTCCAGATGTACGATATCTTCTGTTTCCTATCCTCGCTGTCTTGTAGCTATTTACTTGCCTTGATGCAATATTCTTTGAATACCGTGATTTATCCCTCCATTCAGGTAAGTTTGATTGACTCTATTACTTTTATGTGTTAACTGTTATTTAAGAGAAATCTTCCTTTCTCATTCCACTCCTGCTCTCCTTCCCTCTCTCTCTCCCCCCTGCTCCTTCCCTCTCTCTCTCCCCCTGCTCCTTCCCTCTCTACTTTTCTCTCTCTTTCCCCCTCCTTACCTCCCTCCTTTTCTCTCTATCCACCCTGCTCCTTCTCTCTTCCCCTCCCCCCTGCTCCTTCCCTTCCTTCTTCTCTCTCTCCCCTTGCTCCTTCCCTCCCTCCTTTTCTCTCTCTCCCCCTGCTCCTTCCCTCCCTCCTTCTCTCTCTCCCCCTGCTCATGAGTTTTCCCCCCACCCAAAACCCACGATTTCCCAGGCTCTCCCCCAAGATTGCTGGATGGGGGGGAGGGGGGCTATCTCGAAAACGAAGCATTTCCTAAGGAAACGAAGGTCAACTTCACTTAAATCACACTAAAACCTTCTAGGAATTATATATTTTTCCAATTAAATCCTGTTGTGGCAACTTGTAAAAATTTACCGTATTTTTTTCTTTCATTTAGTCAATCAGCGTAAATATGAGCCCTATACTTAGAATTATTACCTAAATATTTCATATGATTTTTTCCCGCCGACTAGAAATCCATTAATTTTATAAATGTATAAATTACCCTGTATACTGCTTAATCATGGACACCTACTTTTAAAATTGGTGGTAACCTATTGTCATATTTGTTCAGGACAACTGCCCTGTTCACACGGCAAGATTGGTGAACTAGTGGTTTCAAGACCATCCACAAATAGAAGTGCTGAACTGCCGGCCTACAGCCCAGATCTCAACCCCATCGAGAACTGCTGGGGTGCTACCGTGAACTCGTGGGAGCCCGGTCATGAGAGAACAGCCCAGCAGCTCCTGAACCACACCATGACAGAGTGGGAGCGGTTCAGAAGAAACTAAGATATCATCTACAAAATGGTCGCCTCTGTCCCTGACAGACTGCAGGTGGTCATAAACAACAATGGGGGATGGACCCATTATTAAATTATACCTTGGTCCAGGATTTCCACATACTTTTCTGCCGTGAAGCGATCGTTAATGTGTGCCAGCTCGCCAATCCCTTACAGGTGCATACATTCCCAGGTGTTACACGTCACATGCCCACCCCCCACCTCTTGCACCACTTGTAAATACTATTTCTGGTCACTAAAAGTGTGGGTGTATTTTCCGTAATCAATGCACCTTGTTCTCTTGTGTGTGTGTGTGTGTGTGTGTGTGTGTGTGTGATTGGAATGTAAAGATAGTGTATGAATAAATGTTTAATGCACATACAGTATATCGCTTAAATATCCTACATGTATACTGCTAACGCAAACCTTTATAAACCTTTTCCCAGAATTTTAGTTATAATAACGATAATATGAGTTTGGAGAAATAATTAATAAACAAGTGTAAAATCCAGGGGGAAAACTGGCAATATTTTTTCATTCTCCCTCCTTTATGCCTGCTTCCTTCTTACATCCTATCTATGACTCTCCTTTTTCCTCATCCAACCGAGTCATCCATGCCTACGACTATCTTCTCCCTCCATAAATTATCAGCAAATGTAATGCTACGGAGCTACTGAAGGCAATTTTTAATGATTTATGAAAATAAAACTTTGAAATCTTTGGACAGCATAACACTTCTGTGTATTAGAAGGCATACACAAATAAAGAAACCACAACTGTCGTATAAAAATAATGCTTTGGCTAGCGTATTTGTGACAGGAATATGCATTGAAAGCCATCATTGAAACTGTTAAACATGGCATTCGTTAAGGGCTATTTGAATCTTCATAATAAATATATTATACATGCAATGAAACACTTGAGTAAAAGACTCCTTATTTACCTGTTCGAGAAGAATAAACTGTGGCCTTGTTGCTTAGATTTCCTAAATAAAAATCAATCGAAAATAATAAATATTACGTTAGTATTATGTAACTAGACGTCAGTGTAATCATTTGGTAAAATATATTGCATTAATAATCATAGAAACATAACACTGATACATTATTTATTTTTTAATAAGTTTATTTTATAATTATTTAAGACGAGTTAGGCAGTTCGAACCATCCAAGCCTGTATGTGACCCATGTTGAACTAGAACCTGCGACTGGTCACGCAGACACTCCTATCATAGATATGACAGTAAGTAAGCACTATATTCAGTAATTATTCATACAAATCGCGTTTCAGTAATACTACAGTAAATTAAGAGCATGTCGCCAAACTGTTAAAATCAGATGAAATATATGAAACATGCAGTCTGTTTTGTTATAACTGAAGGCTATTTATGAAAGGAGATTGTTTTCTCTAATTAACACTCTCTTCTTGGATCAGGAACAATGTTTCGAGTCGCAAGAGACCCACGAACCAGAGGTTGGTTCGAAAAGACACAGCTCCATAAGGAGAGAGTGAAAGAGAGTTTATTTTACATTATTTTTTCACAAACATTCAAGGCTGAAAAAGTTTCACACTAGTTGTGCTAATGGCGACGAGAGTCGTTAGATTGTGGTGAGTGCAAGTATATTTTGGAATAAATGTGGAGTCTATCAGTGACTGACAAGAGGCTTGATTTTGTGATCTGCCTCTTGCGAATATCACTTAGCAATATCAGATAAAAACATTAATACACCAATCTTAAATTACAGGTGGGTAGGAAAGGGTTAATGGCATAATAAACTAGAAACATAATTAATGTCTCACAGCAAGAGAGAGAGAGAGAGAGAGAGAGAGAGAGAGAGAGAGAGAGAGCACGGAAATAGGGGTAGGGGGAGAGAGAGGGATGGAGATTAAGATTAAGTATGCTTTTGTTTTGCGTCGACTTAGGTAACTAGGATCACACAGCCACGCCGATAATAAATACAGAACGGGATAGAGAGGTGGGACAGCAAGCACTTAGAAAATATTAGGAAAGGAATAATGGAAGGGAGGGAGTCAAGGGAGAGAGAGAGAGAAGGAGGGAGGGAAGGAGCATGGGGAGAGAGAGAAGGCGGGAAGGAAGGAGCAGGGAGAGAGAGAAGGAGGGAGGGAAGGAGCATGGGGAGAGAGAGATAAGGAGGGAGGGAAGGAGAAGGGGAAGAGGGAGGGAAGGAGAAGGGGGAGAGAGATAAGGAGGGAGGGAAGGAGAAGGAAGAGAGAGAGAAGGAGGGAGGGAAGGAGCATGGGGAGAGAGAGAGAGAAGGAGGGAGGAAAGGAGCATGGGGAGAGAGAGAGAGAGAAGGAGGGAGGGAAGAAGAAGGGGGAGAGAAAGAGAGAAGGAGGGAGGGAAGGAGCAGGGGGGAGAGAGAGAAGGAGGGAGGGAAGGAGAAGGGAGAGAGAGAGAGAGAAGGAGCAGGGGGAGAGAGGGTAGGAGCAGGAGAAGAGAGAGAAGAAGGAAGGGAAGGAGCAGGGGGGGAAAGAGAGAAGGAGCAGGGTGGAGAGAGAAAAGGAGGGAGGTAAGGAGCAAGGGAGAGAGAGATAAAAGGAGGGAGGGGAGGAGCAGGGGTAGAGAGAGAGGGAAGGAGCAGGGGGGAGAGAGAGAGAGGGAAGGAGCAGGGGGGTGAGAGAGAGGGAAGGAGAGCAGGAGTGGAATGAGAAAGGAAGATTTCTCTTAAATAACAGTTAACACATAAAAGTAAGAGTCAATCAAACTTACCTGAATGGAGGGATAAATCACGGTATTTAAAGAATATTGCATCAAGACAAGTAAATAGCTACAAGACAGCGAGGATAGGAAACAGAAGATATCGTACATCTGGACAGGGTCCAGTGATACCAGATCAAATATTGTTGAGGCGAGCCAAAGGTGTTCAGGAACTCTTGTGGCCAATAGTACAGTGGGCGGCGGAGGTAATGTCGCCTCGCCTGCCTTGATGGGACCCACGATGTTCAGGGGCTCGTGTCAATGGGTGTCGTGAGGCTGGGTGGGTGATGCGGTGGATGCATTCCCACCCGCTGTACAATATGTTTATTATTATTACTTCATATTATTATCAATATTGTCTTTGTTCTTTTCATGATATCACGACACTTGTTTACATATATTTATTCATATTAATTTCACACCATGTTTTAAATAACTTCATGTCCTTTAGCGGCAACGTTCCCCAGAGTGTTGGGGCTTGTGCTAAAAGTAAATATATAAATTTAAAAAAAGAAGCTAGTGTACTCAACGTCACATCAACTCCCTGACTGGAGTAGTACTACCCAGTGTGAACTGTCATCCAGAAATTCAACTCTTGTCTACCCTACCACTGAAGGAAAATCTGGTCTCATTATTGATCCTCCCCAGCGGGAACTGCCTTGACGTGGTGGGGGACCATGTACGGACAAAATCAAAGACTAGAAGGAACAACAGATCAGATGGCAAAGTCATTAATAGCCAGACAGATATTAGATACTCCAGCACAGCTGTCCTTCCTTCCTTCTACACACACACACACACACACACAGACTAATTAACTACTTGATCTGACTGATATAATTTTCTCAATCTCCAACATACATACATTCACACGTACACAGAGTCACCCTCGCTTGACCAATCTCCAAAGACATCTCACTGCTTCCAGTTGTGGCAAGAGGATATAGCAGAAACCATTAACCCTTTCCTCTCTCTCTAGTTTCACAGAGAGAGAGAGAGAGAGAGAGAGAGAGAGAGAGAGAGAGAGAGAGAGAGAGAGAGAGAGAGAGAGAGAATAAATGAATAAGGAATAAATAGGGAGAGAAGAGGAGTAGACAGACATACAGAATTAAATTTACCATTCACAGGCAACAGTTGTCACTCTAGCTATTTCTGTAAACTATTGAGTTTTAAATGTATATAAGCAGAGGAGGTACACTAGGATTAAGGATACTTAATGCTGACTCCTTAAAGGCTATACACAGTCTCCATAAGAGAGAGACACAATCATATAAGACAAGGCACATCAATATAATTCCCTGTATAGATATAAGTATATAGTAATAAATTAAGCCTTAAGAAACTTGTGAAGTCAATTACCTAAGAAAAACCCAACCGTCTTCCACGTTACCTAATACATCAACAACAACAACAACTACAACTCCAGAACAAGGTACTGTATCAGATCCTGATCGAGTTAAAGCCTTAGAGGACTGGTACATTTGATGGCAGCGGTGTTTTTGCAACAAGACAAATTGCAAGGTAAAGACTTCATGGGAGTACAGTGACTAACATAGTTCAAGGACAAGTTGAAGGAATTTACTTGTAAATTCTCTCAAGTAATTTCTTCTGTGGGTATAATCTTACGACCTCTAACGAGGGAGATAAACCACAAATTCTTCACCTACAAGAGCCACCTCCTTCAACATAACTGCAACTCGACCTACAAGGGGACCTCATCTACTTCACAACAAACAATCATTATCATAACTAACTTCGAATATCCCTGATAATGATTCATTAGCCACCGAGCTAGATTCCTCTGCCTCCCTAAGTCTCGTTTGTGGTGCCAACACATTCGAAATAAATTTTCTGCTTCTCCAACCTTACCCCATTAAAGACTCGATATGTTATACTATATTAACCTGTATTTTCTAAAAACAATGGCTACTCCTCCACAATCTCCAACTGTCTCTGCTCTTCATACAACTTCTTCTGGCCCCACTACCTCTTCTATGATTGCAGTGAGAATCTTACCCACCCACAATTATTTAAAGCATTATACGGGAGATAATCCAATATATGGGATTCATCTCTTCTTGCGTCATTTGGAGGATGTGTTTTACCAAGCGAATATAGAGCAGGACGCACATAAGATAACATTCGTAAGAGGGCATATTGCACCAGATAGTCCAGCCAGTTATATGTTAACTACAAGTGCTTTTTCTGATCCAGAGAATTTAACGTCATATGCTACATTCAGACAGTCACTTATTGATGTTTTTGGGGATGGTCAACTACATCATTCATTATCATGGGTTCAGAGAATTATTAAAACAAAGGTAGACAATATAAATACAAATGAACCAGCAAAAGCACTTGCATTATCAGGGTCTCTAGCTTTGAAGTCGAAGGAATCTCGTATCATCCATCGTGAATTACAGATTACTCAATCCATGGGTACGAAGATTTTTAATTTTGATGCCACACCTACTCAAGGGGAATCACAGGGAAAACGTTGCAAACACTGTAACAGAAATAATCATATTACCAGTGAATGTTATAACTTACATAATACTAAAGGCAATTATCAAGGGAAAAGTAATCATAAATACTGTCATTTACATCAGTCAAAGTCGCATTCCTTAGATGAATCCATGATCCTTAACAGAATGAAACGGGACTTGCACAATCGAAACATGATGTATGAAACGAGACCGCCACAATATTAAAATAGCATCAAACGTCCCGAAAATAAAACTGTAGGCTCTGTCGTCGCATTTACCGATAATGTACTATAATTTCCTGTCCTAATATCACATTGTAACACTCCATTAATGATAGACACAGGCGCCGCAGTTTCCTTCTTATCGAACAATTCCTTTGACATAGTATGCAAATTCGGTCCCAAGCGGCATTTATAAACCAAGATTGAACAGGTGACATAGAATTGTCAACCATGACAGCCAATAAATTACAGGTATTAGGGACACTAACCCTTCCTGTACGGTTAGACAAGGGAACTAACCATATACATATTGAATTTTATATAATACGAAATTATAAACTAGGTTTATCATACCTTATCAAGCAAACCATAATAATAAACCCTAAACATAAAATAATACATTTTAGGAATTAATGTATTCAAATACAGGATTGTCCAGGCCAATATATAAGTCCATGTAATGTTAACTCTATACGTATTGAAAATGAGGGAAATAACTCCATTATCATAAAGGCCATTGCTGCATATAATACTATATTAACTCCAAATTTCGTCCATAAATTGAAGGTAAAGCTTCCATCTCATTTACAGTCACAAACTACCGTTCTATCCTTAATAGAACCAGTAAAATAATATATAACCAGGGATTAATTTACTTTAACCAATGTAAACAGTGAAAATATCACTGATATTAATAAAACATCTACCAATATTCATGTAAAGGAAGGAACATATCTATGTGATCTGTACAGATGGAAGTTAGACCAATACCACAAGGAAATATTGTATCGGTTCTAATCGAAGGGTATAAAGTGATAGTCACGGAAGGGAGCAACTTAGAAATTTTGTCAGTGGACGCGATTTTCCACTTTATCGTGATAATCTTATCACCATACTAGCCACATATCAAAATGCGATTGCCCTACCTGGTGAATCCTTAGGATGAACCAACATTATAAAGCATACCATTACACTAACATCTCACCAACCTATTTATACTCGAGCATATAGACTACCGTACCTTATAGTAGGCAGACAGTTGTAAAGAAAATAATAAATGAAATGATGGATGAAGGCATTATTAAGAATTCTAACTCCCCTTTTAACAGCCCAATGTTTTTGGTTTCAAAAAAATAATGGTGACTTTAGGCCAGTCATTGATTACAGAAATATAAATAATGCTACAATTAAAGATAAATATCCCCTCCCTCCTTTAAGATGTTTTGTCTAACATTGGTCAAACAAGACCTATGATATTCTCCACCTTAAACTTGGTCAGTGGAAACTGGCAAGTAACATTAGATGATAAAAGTCAACCCATTACTACATTTAATACTTCCCATGGTTATTATGAATACATTCGTAGACCATTTGGGTTATGTAATGCTTCATCCATATTTCAGCATATGGTCAATTTTCGTATTGGCGTTATTAATAATGTAGTCATCGCTAATCTAAACGATTTGATTATTTTTCTATAGACGTACATTCACAATAATTAACAATAAAGAAGGTTATACAGAGATTACATTAGGTAGGCCTCAAACTTTAAATGTCTATGTCTCATTTTCTTACCAGGAAATTATAATTTTAGGTTATACATTAACCACCACTGTGCTCCATACACAATCTGATAAAATACGAGCAATGAAATATTAAAGCTTTGAAATATTAAAGGTTCATTAATGAAAGCTTCAATTCTTGCGTTCCCAAATATTCATTACCTTATATCACGTGTACAGATGCTTCTTCAGTAGGCTTAGGCGCTGTTTTATGTAAGAGATAGCTATGGGTCTATGTCAGGTATGTGCTAATGCTTCGAGAATATTAAGTGCACAGGGAACTCGTTACTCTGTAACAAAACAGGAAACTTAAGCAATCTTATGGGCACTTCGTACTATTTGTTACTGCTTAGATAGTGGTATACAAGCATTATCCCATAAATAAAAGGTTGCGGGACAAGCCATTGCAAATCAAGGTAGGATAGAGTAACAAATATATATTAGAGTGTAGATCATTGCACAGAAATTACATACTATTAAATGTAGCTTTACATGATCAACGAATAAAAGGACCTACAGCTCAGTGTTTTCCTCAAACTCATTCTTTATTCTTTTAGTCATTCTGCCGTGTGTGATCTGATTAAAATGGCGTTGCTATTCAGATATTATTTATTACTTCACATTAAATAAAATCGACTTTGTTGTATAGGCCGAGCGTTTGATAATGAGATAACACCGTATTTGTATGACAATGGCATGCAGTTAAATTTAATTTTTATATCAATATGCAGTAATTACAGTCCCCTATGTATCCATGCTTTGGCTGATTAACATTAACAAAAGTAAGGTGATATTAACATGAAAATGAACATGAAGAATATTGCGTGTGTGACCCCGAAACACCAGCAGTGTGTCTCCTCTCCGTATGAAAAGATGGAATTATTATAAGTTAATACTGAGAACGTATAAAATGCCAGTTGATAAATGTGTAGGAAATTGTTGTTTGTTATAGCCATATATTGTATATGTTTTAAATTGTGTTTGGTCATCCTTACATTATTGGTCACTATGTTGCGATGGAACCATCATTATTTTTAGCCACTGTGCTTAGACGGCAACATAGGTGAACAGATATTGTCTGATGATTCTCTCTCTCTCTCTCACAATATAGACACACACGCTCGCGTGCGCCGAATAAACCTCTGAGTTCACTTGCTGATTTGAAGTGTGTTGTTTAGTTAGTGATTTCATGAATCCTCTGGCAATATTCTTTCGTGTGCTAGTTCATTATAAATTATGGGGATAGTATATTGCAATATATATATATACATACATTCACACAGCCAAGATATGATTGCGTAGCCTTAAAAAACAATTAATTATACATGTCAAACAGGGAGTCAAGCTTGTATCGGTTCGAAACGTATGTTCGTGCTTGTGTGGCATCTTAATCGTTTGAGTGGGCTGTCGTCCAGAAAGGATCCGAGCCATATCTCCGGCCCAAACTCAGGTGGGCTAGAGACTGTGGTGCGCGAGTGTACTATTGCGGACAAAAGTTTCTTTCTACTCCGGGTGATAAGTCCACACGACTGCTGCCCCTTTTCTGGCCGGCAGGTTGCTGTTGGCTCGAGAACTACACCACCGCGTAAACCAGCAACCGAACAGTTGACTGTCTCGGATTCGGATAGGAAGTAATTTACCCCCCCCCCCTCTCTCTCTCTCTCATGTGTATAGCATATACAGTAAATAAATGCATTATATGATAGGTAATATCAGGTGCAAAACAAAATAATGACTATTGCACAAGAAGATAACCCAGTACTACTATTTGTCAGAAATCACAAAAGCTGAAATATTACTAGAATAAACTGAATCATAGTTCATACTAGTGCGATTTTAAGCCCACAGAAGCATGCAGTAAAATGAAAAATGATATACCTCATTAAAAATGCAATGGGAGCAATGACCCTTTGAAAGTAATGTTGGCTGTGTTCACTATTATGGTATCTTTTCAAGGACTCGGTCTGTAGCATACGGCTGTCTCATGACCGGACCACTGTTCGATTCATGCACTTAGATTTTCTCCATATAACCTGTAGTTCTATATTTGCAGCACCTATATGTAATATATTCATTTATATATGTTTTTATATTTACTTTTTAAGTCAGTCATGTTTCCACTACTTAAAAGAAAGTAACTTTCTTTTTATCCCGGACAGTCCATAGGACATCTTATTCACAAAAGCAAAGTTCATTCTTTCTTAAGATAATAATTATTTTCTTCTAAGGCGTTCATTCATGATCCGAAATCAAAATATAAACTCATACTAATAGAATAGCAACACCATTCACTGTTTCGAAATAACCCTGAAACACTATGGGAGATCAGTAATGCAAGTGCAAACTCTGATATGCCTAGTGATAACAGGCCCTGGCTACGTGTAAAAGAAAAATGGTATATTAATGATACAGTCAGCGTTCAAGATGTTAAATACTAGTACTGGCATTTTCTTCTTGTTCAGTTATTACTTGCTTTGCACCTGATATTACCTATCAACTAATGATACTATTTATATGCTATACATTTCCTATCCGAATCCGAGACAGTCAACTGTTCGGTTGCTGGTTTACGCGGTGGTGTAGTTCTCGAGCAAGCAGCAACCTGCCGGCCAGAAATGGGCCAGCAGTCGTGTGGACTTATCACCCGGAGTAGAAAGAAACTTTTGTCCGCAATAGTACTCTTTCATCATCAATTTAATTTCCACTATCTATACTTACCTGCTGATACACGATTAACATTTATTTGCCCTAATCACCCTACACATGGTATGGTTCAAGGCTACTATAAAGAAGCAGACTCATAGGAAATACGATCCAAGGGAATCGTTACCTTGCCTAGTAAACATAATTTGCTTGAAAACATGGCACAATCTCTTCTACCTTTCAACATATTTCATTTAAAGTTGACTTGTTTAACATCTCCTAATTAATTATCAGTTGTTTCAGAAAAAATGAAACTATTAAGTTACTCAATGAGAATAGGATTCAAACATCCTTATTATATCATTTGATTCCTCCATATATTGATCAAAATGATACTTGGTACCAATGTTTATTATCCCATGTCTTATCTTTCTGGCATGTACTATAATATTTATGTACTGTATAAGGCAGTCTAAAATACTGTTTTTGTATTGTATAAGAAAGAACTATCGAGGTATACTGAATTATCTTGTGTGGAAACGAATAAGACTGTTATTTCACAGCCTCAACATAGCAACACGGCTCCCCCCTCATTAATGTGTGAAGCTTTAGTATAGGTTAGCTTATATACACACAATAACATGCACCAAGCTAAACACATTAATTGTAAGATGAAATTTTATGTAACAATGTATTCATGTTCATGTATTAATATTCATGTATTGATGGTACTGTCTATGTTAATTTTAAGCATATGGTGTGCCAATGTCTTAATGTCTATTTTTATGTTACTATACATGTATTCATTGTTAATATCTTAGTTATCATGTACCCTACCAACATTGTGAACTGGCCTTCTATTAAATAAAGCATAAAGCATTAAAGCCTGGAGGCCAGGCGGGTAGCTGGCTCGAGCGATGTACGGTACACACACCATAAAACCATTAAGAGGGTCAAATGGACAAGGGTCACTCTAAAAATACTTCTAATCTGTTTACAATCAGAAACAGGCCACCTGGTCAGGCCGGACACACACACACCCGTACACACACACACACACAACCCGGAACCTTCCCTTCAAGTACCTGCAGGTCATAAACCTTCCTATCTCGTTTACTATCTTTCCAAGATGCTTTTAGCACAGGTGTCTACCTCTGTCCACCTCAGTTCACTTTCACTTTCAGAGAATAAGGAATAAAGCAGGGAGAAGAGAGAAGTAGGGACAGAATCAAGATGACCATTCATAGGCAACAGTCACTCTCTAGTCATTCTGTAAACTATTGAGTTTGAAATTTATATAAGCAGTGAAGTTTAACTAATAGGTAGGATACCTACACTGACTTCCAAAGGGCTATAAATGTCTCCATAGAGAGAGACACAATACCATATAAGACAAGGCACATCAATATAATTCCCTGTATAGATATAAGTATATAGTAATAAATTAAGCCTTAAGAAACTTGTGAAGTCAATTACCTAAGAAAGCACCCCGTCTTCCACGTTACCTAATATATCAACTCCACATCAACTACAACGGAAACTCCAAGAAATTACACACAAGTAAGTTACCAGTTTCTGCCCAGAGTTCAAGCCTTCAGAACTGGTACAGTTGCGGAAGGGAGTTTCTTTATCACCCTGGGCTCCTCTATACCCTAATCCACAAGGAGGTGACGGAGGTGTAGAGAGTTGAACATATAACGACGGAGATGATTGGTCGATAAAGTTGCTAGGAAAGTTTAATGATAATATAACATTATATCTAAACAAGAGAGCATTGTGGTGGACTAAATATATTATGTTTATTTGCCATATATACAGTATATAAAGAACAGTAGCATAAATTGTTAATGAGGAACTGAATTATAATGCATACTGGAATAACTCATATTTTATTCTCAGTTGTGGTTGTCATACATCAGCCAACTGATGGTGATGGGAGGGGATCTGCCTGGCATTGCTTCACGGGCTCACGGCTCGTGCTATGATTCGTTTTATGACTTCAAATATTAATTTCTACCTTAGTAATAGGGATAGGTTATATACTTTTTATATAATTATAGACAAATTTATAACGATTTACATTTACAGATAGTGAAGTAGTGTTATCGTTTGTTGTTAATTTTGTCATCTGTTTTCTTATTTATTTTCAGTACGAACTGTTAAAATTTATTTTGATAGAGCCTAGTGAGATGAAGAACGTTGAGTTAAAATAAGCATTTGCTTGACAAAATGGTAAGAACAACACTCTATGACGAGGAGCCTTTATTGACGACGTTTTGCTATTGCTTCTTCAGGTCAAAGGCACATCCATATAACATACAGTACTGTGTAACTTATAGTTCTATTTTTATTTGTATGTGACTGTATTCTGTTTTGTTCCACTTCCTCCGTTACCATTCCATGTATTTTTTTTATTTGCCCCGATGTTCTTTCCTTTCCCATTATCAGCTCGTCCTCTCCGCCTCTCTCCCCCCCCCCCATTCTACCTCCGCATCGTACTTGAGGGTGATTGCATTCGGCAAGTACTTGGCCAGTTGGATATTGTGTGTTGGCTACTGTTGGAAGGTTACAGACAGTGCTAATCAATGTTCTCAGGGGCCTTGGGAGTGTGGCAGACGATAACCTCTTCTGAGCCCATGGGCGTATGAATGCTCTTATTCCCTATCCAGTAAAAGACACAAAGGGGCCATCTTTTTGTTTTACGGTTGCAAGAGTACAATGCACATATTTCGTCAAAAGCATCCACTCCACCTTTGGTGCTGTTGTAAAATTCTATTACCTCTGGTTTTCCTTTTTCTCCTAGGGTTGGCTGACTATGCATAGTGGAGAGCAAGAGGACTAACTTCTTATTCTTAGTTTTATCTCTCGGAGGCACATAGGAAACCAGGGTCATCTCATTTGTGAAGAGAAAAGCAGTTGTCCCAGGTTCACGATCTTCTTTGCTCTTCACCTTCTGTGGAAGTTCTTGCTTGTTTGCCTTCAATGATCCAACGAGAGTCATGCCACAGTTCTGCAGAAGATCGGTGACAAGTGGCACAGAGGTGAACCAATTGTCTGTGGTTACATTTCTGTTTGTGTGGTGGTATGTTCTTGTCAGCTCCTTCGTATAATAATGTCCCAGTCCTACTCCAGCTGTAAGCCGTGTCTGTTATTTTCCGATGTATGGCTTACATCCTAGCAGGTATTTGGTCTTGCAGTCATTTATGAGGACCAATTTTATGCCATACTTGGCTGGTTTGCTTGGAATATACATCCGGAATGGACATCTTCCGCGAAATCCAAGCAGTTGCTCATCAACACAGAGATACTCACTGGGTGTGTAATGCTTGTGACACTTCTCCATAAAGGTGTCAAACAGTTCCCTTATAGGTGCAAATTTGTCAGTCGCTCTTCTCATCTCTCTCGTTTGTGGGTTGTCGAAGCGCAAGCAGTGAAGTAGAAACTCAAAACGGGCTTGCGACATAGCAGCACGGTACAATGGGGAACCGATGTCAGTAGACCACATGTCACAGGTTGACTTATTCCCATCCTTCTGGCATCCAGAAAATATTAGCACCCCAATGAATGCCAACTGTTCCTCCCGTTCCATACCCCTGTGTGTTGCGGTTTTCTTGGTGTACTTGATGGATTCAATCTCAATCCTCCTGTTCGTCCACGCACAGACTATATCCAGGAATGAATCATCAATGAATAAGTTGAAGCACTTCTCCAGGGAATCACAAGTCTGTGCTTCGGCATTTGGTCCAGGGGTGCCGGTGACAATATTTCTGGCTACTCGATTCGTAGAGCATTGTGGGCGGGTACACCATCTGAACCCAGACTTGCTAGCCAGAGTAGTACTATCAAACTGCAGTATAGGGGGAACATCAACTACAGCTTGTCTCCTACGCCTCCTACCACTACTGGCTGTAGAGAGAGAAGGGGTAGCAGCAGCAGAGTTGGCTGTAGAGGGAGAAGGGACAACTTGCCGCAGAGTTGGCGGCAAGAGACACATCAGCAGCGGTCGTGTCTACCTGGGATGCAGCATCACCAGGAGTAGCTGTAGGAGGAGGAGCAGGAGGATCAGTTGAGGTGGAAGGAATACTAATATCTTGATATTATGTATTTATTTGTGTGTAATGGTAATAATGATGATAGTGGCATACAATCATGGCTGTTAATCAATTAATAAGGCCTAATGACCTTCCATTTGCTTCTGTGAAATGACCTTGATTTAAATCATATTTTTAATAATCAAAGTTTAGACTCATACATAAACCACTTACAAAATTTAGAATTTAATCCACTTGCTATACTAGATGAGAAATATAATAATGAAATAGATATAAACGAATTTGTCGCCCATTATCGATACTTGAATGTCCCTAAATCAGAATATATTTTCCTCAATAATTTTTCCTTGCCAACAAATAATAATATTATTACTTTACTAAAAATGAACGTACGATCTATTCCAAGAAATATCCAAATTTTTACTGACACTATCCTAAATAATATAAGTACGAATTTCAGTGTTCTTGGATTTACAGAAGTACGACTAGACACTCATCTAGCCCCACTCTATGATATTCCAGGCTATAAAATGTACTCTAACTCTAGAAATACCCATGGTGGTGGAGTGGCCATGTATATATCTGATAATTATCATGCATCTGTACAAGAAGAATTCTCATTTGTAGATACATTTATAGAATGTATAGGTGTTGAAGTAGGTATTATGAATAGGTCATTATTTGTATGCATATATAGGCCTCCTAGTGGCAATATCAACGAATTTTTAAATGTATTGACGGGAATATTATCTGTAGCACATGATAAAAAATACCAGGGAATTTTTGTTTTCGGCGACTTTAATTTAGATTTATTTAAAAACCATGAAAACACTATTAATGAATTTATCAATCTGATGTATTCTTTTTCATTGTTTCCATTAATAACCAAACCCACTAGAATAACAGACACCACAGCCACACTCATAGATCACATATGGACATCACAAATAGAATCAAATATTGGAAATTATATAATAGAGTCAGACATCACAGATCACTTCCCTACATTTTCTCAATTCAAAATTAATTATTTAAAACCAGATACTCCTTTGTACATTAATAAAAGGATAATTACACCTACTACTATAGAACAATTCATTAATGAACTTTCACAAGTAAACTGGCATAATGTTCTGGCATCCTCTTGCCCCAATTACGGTTATAAATTATTTTATGATGAATTCAGTAAGCTATTTGAAAAATACTTTTCAATAACAAAAACACGCATCAATAACAAAAATGAGATTAGTCCTTATATTACACCAGCTTTAAAATCCAGTATTAAAGAAAAGAATAGACTAGAAAGGCTTGCAAAGAAATGGCCTTTAACCTATGAAGACTTTTATAAAAAATATAGAAATAAATTAGCAACAACTTTAAGAGCAGCTAAAAACAAATATTACAAAGATAAATTGAAAGAAAATCAAGGAAATCCGAAGAATCAATGGAATATTTATATCTTGTATACTAGGTAAAAAAACAAAACAATTTAGGAAACAAACATTTAATTGAGCTTAACCCATCATGTGATGATACATCTACTGCCTTTAATGATCACTTCTTAAATACAGGTACTGGTGGTTTTAATTTAAATGGAGCTGAAAATAAACATATGAGATATCTTGGTGTTTCACCTAATTTTTCAATGTATTTGATACCCGTACATCATACTGAGGTAGAAAATAATCTAAATGTTCTCAAACCTACAGCTTCTGGGTATGGCGATATATCACCTAAAATTTTAAAATATTCATCCTCAATAATTTCGATTCCAACTTAAAATAGGCATTTTTCCAGAACAATTAAAGAAGGCTAAAGTTTTACCTATGTACAAGTCAGGCAATAGAGGAGACATAAATAACTATCGCCCCATTTCAGTGCTCCCAGCTTTTAGTAAAATATTTGAGAAAGTTATTGCCTCTAGGTTGATGAACTATCTAGAAAATAATAAATTATTATGCGAGCAACAACATGGATTCAGAGGTAACCGTTCTACAGAAACAGCAATATTACATTTAGTCAGCAATGTTTATCAACTACTGGAGAAAAGATTCATGTAGCAGGTGTATTTATTGACTTATCCAAAGCGTTCGACACACTAGATCACAAAATTTTACTAGACAAAATGGAGCATTTAGGAATTAGAGGTTTACCATTAAAATTGTTTCAAAGTTATCTGCGCAATAGAGTACAGGCTGTCTTTTGTAATATGAATCATTCATCATTTAATCCCATAAGGAAAGGTGTACCACAGGGATCAATTTTGGGGCCAATCCTTTTTCTTATATATATTAATGATATAATACATGCTAGTTTAAAATTTAAGTTTATAATATATGCAGATGATACAAACCTTCTGCTAGCTGAACAAAGTATCAACTCTTTGCATTCAACTTTAACTTCAGAATTAAAATTAATATATAATTGGATACAAATAAATAAACTAAAGCTCAATATTTCGAAAACTAATTATATTCTCTTCCAAAATAGATCACTAAAGAAACAAATACCACCGTTATTGTTAGAAGGTGAAACTATAAAACATGCTGATCATATCAAATTTCTAGACGTAAGGATAGACCAAAACTTGAATTGGCGGTATCACATAGAGGAAGTATGTACAAAGTTGTCAAAAATGTGTGGCATATTATATAAGATCAGAGGTAATCTTACAAGAGAAGCTATGATTAGTATATATTATACATTATTTTATCCACATCTAATTTATTGTGTAGCCATTTGGGGAAGCACATGGCCTTCATTCTTATCTAAATTAATAGTAATGCAGAAGAAAATATTCAGATGCATATTTTTTATGAAAAAGTTTGACTCAACAACTACAATATTCACAGAAAATAAACTATTAAAGTTTGAGTCTATCCACAAATACCTTTCTTTACTACTGATTTTCAAAACAGTAAGGCACTTAGAAGAAAATATAGCCTTTAAATTTGTAGAATCCTCTCGTAACACTAGAAGTAATATAATTAACTTAGATTGTACACAGTTTAGAACAACTCCATTTAAAAATAGTTTAATATGTTATGGTCCTCAACTGTTTAATAGTCTACCACTAGATCAAAAGCTTCTACTTAAAACAAGCACCATTTCTAAATTTAAAAGGGAAATAAGAAAATATTTACTGGATTTGCAGCATAGTATTTGGAAATTTAAGATTTTTTATCAGCTTAATTTGGTAATACCATTATGAATGTTAAAAAAAATTTGTATATTATTTTATGTACTATATATAACTATGTAATAAGTATAGGTTTTCAAATGCCCAACCATAGCGTTTAAACCATTACAAATTAAAAACAAAATGTCTGTCATGGAGCTTTGCTCGACAGACCTAAGTCATTGTATTGTATATGTTGTATGTATTCTGTTTGTATGTATAATTTGTGGCAATAAACATTTACTTACTTACTTACTTACTTACTTACATTTTAAATTCACACTTAATGACCAAGTCGTCCCCAGGGTGAACATACACAATACATAGTAATATTGTAATTTAATAAACTAAAATAATATATACAAGTGATACTCTAAACCATTCCACCAATATATCCAGCCAATTCAATCCCAAGAATACACAGGGTAGATATATAACTAAAGTGGATGCCTATATGTATAAATATTACAAGACTCTAATTCAAGAAATAGTAAATAATCTCTAATTTCAGTACTAATAAATTTAACAATAATGACAATAATAACCTCAATAATATCAGCTTACGGTTCCGGTGGAGCAGGCGTGGGAAGTCCGGTCCCTCTCAAGCCGTCACACCCAAGTTACTATACTCATAATTCTTTATACACACACAATGGATGATTCCTTTATAAAGCAAGTAATTAAATCCCTTGGTGCAGCTCAGTAGCTAGCAGTGACTGGGATGCCGGAACATCCTCATAGCCAGCTCCAGTATAACACCCGTACCGTTCACCGACTAGAAACCCTCTGCCCTCAACTGGCAAACCAGGTCAAAAGTAAACTTCCCTCAACCAGGTGAACTTTCTGGACACAGCCAGTTGGTTTGCTCATTTAAGTTTCAAATCCCCTTAAAATTAAACAAACTCCAAAACTGGTTGAATGTTAGTTCACGATTATATTCGTGACACACTCTCCAGCCCCAGACCACTCTCCTGCAGCAGCTACGGCCCACCTACGACACGGCACGGCACACCAGCATACTCTCATATCTGTGTGACTCCATTGTACCTACCAATAAATTGTTACTGTGTATTCTAGAGTCTGTTCATCCCGGGTAATGACGCAAGGGCTTCCTTGACGTTATAACATAAACAGGATAAACTTTTTTTATCTTGTGGTCAAACTTTCATTGCAAAACTTCAGTGTATAAAACATTTTTTGTCTTCTGGTTTGGAGTCAATATATAGATGTTCTCTGGATTTCCAACACGTTAAAATGCAACATAGAGCTGCCAATGTGTGAAGGCTGGATTATCAGAGAGATCAATCCCTATAGATGCCATGGTTTAATCAAGGCTCTTATTGATAGTCATTCCAAATGACAGCTTCAGAGGGTATTGTAATCTTCGAAATGTGAAGTTTTTATGTACCTAAAACCTTCCATATATATATATATATATATATATATATATATATATATATATATATATATATATATATATATATGGAAGAGAAAACAGACAGTTTGTCTTTATCGTGGTGTGCAGAGTAAAAGTGAATATATGACAAAACATTGATTCCTTAATGACTGAGGATAATCTTAGGTTAGAGGTCATGTCAGGTAAATCCTTGTAGCACCATATGGGTGTGTATTGCTTTGAACTCACAGTGGCAACACCTTCAGGTTGCCAGTTAGTTATTAAGTGTATCGGTATATAAGGTGTCTCGGCATCCATTCTTCTACATTCTGTATTTCCCCTGAAGATGTGAATACAAGAAAGCGCTTGGGACTCCGTGTTTATTTTTCCTTCCTTGTGGATTTACGCATATTCCTGGATCACGTGCCACCAAGTGATTTATTTGCATATATATATATATATATATATATATATATATATATATATATATATATATATATATATATATATATATATATATATATATATATATATATCTATATATATATATATATATATATTGTTACGGTGTGACATATCTTCACTATGTCACATCGTCATTATGTTTTAGTAGAGAGGTGTCAACATCTTCACTATTTGTTAGAAGATTTGTCAGAAGAACAAGATATAAAGATAAAAAGATAATACAGCCTTGTGACTTTAAGGCTTTGACTTTGATTGGCCCCTCTTTCTCCATATATTTAATCTGATTACGTGCCTCAGTCTACCCGGGGCTGAGGACGTAACAGAATTTGGGGGCCTGACCGGGATATCTCGATCTGAAAAGTTATCGAGAAAGAAGCATGGCGTCCATGCCAAGAAAAGTAGTGCAGGAAATGCACAAAGATTTATTGAAAGAGTTGCACCAAAAAGGTGCACTGTAGAAAGACATGGAGCAAGGGTAGAAAATGAAGCTCTTGCAGCTCCTCTTGAAGAAAGAAATGGAGGAGAAAGCTCAAATCGAGCTTGAGATTGAAAAGCTGGAGGCGAGAAATAGAGGCCCAGCTGAACATAAAGGAAACCTGTCAGAGGATGAAGATTCTGATGCAGAAAAGAAACATGAAGAAGAAACTGCTGAAAACACTGAAGAAAAAACTGAAGAAACTACTGAAAACAACGCTGAGGAAGAAACCACTGAAAACGATGTGGAAGAAATAAGTGAAGAAGAATCAGAAGAATCCAATATGGAGGAAGAGTGTGAGGAAGACAGCAATAACGAGGAAGAAAGCTATTTCGAAGACGACGCCATGGAAAGTGAAGGAGAAAGTATTGTTAAGGATGAGAAAAAGAACAATGAAAAGGAGAAAGAAGGCCACCAGGACAGTGAAGGGAATGACGACGGCGAGGAAAAGAAAAAAACCTCTAAGAAACCAGTTCACAAGAAGATAAGGAAATTAGCTCATCACGGGTCAAGGAGCGCCAACAAAGCCACAGACATAAACGTTGAGCCCGAAATCGAAGAACAGCTATGTAAACTAAACCACCAGTTGGTTGTGCTTCACCGCAAGTTATGGAAAACTGAACCCAAAACAATGAGCAACCCCCAATACAAGGAAACATTCCAGCTCATCAGTAAATTATTGAGGGACTGCAGCAGGCTCGAGAAGCGCTTGTTGGATGAAGATGGTAGTGACAAAGAGGAAGATGGGTTTCTAGACTTTGAAGCAGCAGAGGATAGTGTGGAAGAAAGTGAAGATGATGGAGAGTTAGTCCATGATATTCGAAAAGAAGAGGACCATGTATTTGAAGGTGGTTCTGGGTAGAAATATGGTGTAAGTAATGAGCTTCCAGACGAGTTTAGTGATTCTCCATCTCCCCTGCACAAGAAAAAGAGATGTATTATGGTTGAAAGTGCTGCTGAAGAAGAAGAGAAAGGAGATTATGATAAAGAAAGTGAGGAAGATTATGAGGAGAAAAATGACGATGATGAAGAAGAAAATATAGTAGAAGAAGGAAATGGTGAAGTTGAAGAAGTGATGATGAAGATTATGAATATTATGATGATGATGATGATGATGATGATAATGATGGTGATTATGAAGAAGATGACGAATTCTGGAACAAAGATATAGCATAGAAAGTCATAAAATATCCACCCTGCATTGTAAAGATGTAGATGTGAGCCCTCCTAAGGGAGAACTCACATCTAAAATTGGAAAGGGGGTGTTACGGTGTGACATATCTTCACTATGTCACATCGTCATTATGTTTTAGTAGAGAGGTGTCAACATCTTCACTATTTGTTAGAAGATGTCACTACTCTATATTGTTGATGTTATTGATGTTATTGTATTGTAGTTCCAGGTTGTCTTCATAATATATGTAACTTATCAAGATATTATAAAAGAGGGGGTAAGAAAAATAAAGAGGGGTAAGAGAATAACAAGATATAAAGATAAAAAGATAATAAAGCCTTGTGACTTTAAGGCTTTGAGTTTGATTGGCCCCTCTTCCTCCATATATTTAATCTGATTACGTGCCTCAGTCTACCCGGGGCTGGGGACGTAACAATATATATATATATATATATATATATATATATATATATATATATATATATATATATATATATATATATATATATATATATATATATATATTGATACGTAGCGATGTAACAAAGTTGTAAAACAGGGGTAGTCAAGATGTGAGTGAGAGAGGTTATCTTCACTTGGGGTTAGTGACAGTCAGTTGACGTCTCTCTGTTCTGTTTATTGTTTGGAGGTTACATCGCTTAACAAATACAAATCTCAAAGGGAAATAGAACAGATGACATAGAATAGATGACATGCTAATTGGCATGCCTGAGCAGAACTGCTTCTGGGTACTAAGTCGCCATGTCGATCATCATCCACACATAGGAAAATCCTGATGGAGTTTTCGGTATGGGTCCAACGATGTCCACGGGAGAACGGTGACTCGAAAACAGGAATTGGAGTAAGTGGTGCCACTTTCTCTTCTTTGTTGGGATCCCCCACAAGTTGGCAGGTGTGTTTTCCATACCAAAAGGGAAAACGTTACGCCTGTTTGTTTTTCAAGTGCCAAGATGTCCAGCCCTCCCATAACTTTACATTTCCTGTATGTTTTCCTTATGCGAAGATGTCCAGCCAATCCCATAACTTCAAAACCAAACCACCTGTATGTTTTCCTTATGCCAAGAAAACTCAGGGACAGGGTTACTGGACACCACCTTATATTTTCCTTATCTAGGTGTCCAACCATTCCAGTACTTTACAAACATCTGTATGTTTTCAGGGACAGATTTATTGGTCACATGGGGGCTAGGAAATTATCTCCACCAAAGGCACAGGAAACTCAGGGACAGATTTATTGGACACCACCTTATGTTGTCCTTATCTAGGTGTCCAACCATTCTATAACTTTACATCTGTATGTTTTCCTTTTGCCATCTCAGGCACTGGAAACTCAGGGACAGGTTTACTGGGGCTAGGAAACACAGCACTGGAAATTCAGGGACAGGGTTTTTATCTTAACCCTCTTGTGGTCTGGGAACTGGTATACACTCCACAGCATCAAGGAAGATAACTGTTCCCAGTCCAAGCTGTCAAGTAGGCAAGCGCTGACACACAACATTCCTATTCGTCTGCCAAAGCTATTTTAACCCGTTTGTACCCAGGGAGCATTGTTCCGTGACATGAGGAGAACTACGAACCTTATAGACAGCTCGTCACCTTCAGGGTCTCCCAGGCATAGGACAGTGTTGTATCCCTTTGCTTCAACATCAACATTTTCTTCCAGTCATTTGATCTTCACATCAATAGCATTTTCAATCTTTGTCTGCATCAGCAAACATTTCGGCACCCTTGATCATGGGGTCAATATCCTCAGGTGTAAGGCGGTTCTGATCATTACTGACTACAATCTTTTCTTTGTTGCCATTTCCCTTATCCTCTGCAGACATTTTTAGGATTCCGTTGGCAACAATCTTAAATGTTACTTCAATCTTTGCCAGTCAGGTCAAACTTGCCAAAAATGTGGTTGTTCTTTGTCATTGGCCGTTCTCCTTCCAAACTTGGATGTGACAGCATACTGGTTGTCCGAGGTAGTTGAAAAGATCTGGCTCTTCTATGTAGGGATGACACTGTTGCGAGAGATCAGCTTTGTCATTACTCCAGCTGTCTCTATACCAAGGATCAGTGGAAAGACATCAAGGAGAACACAAAGAACGAAAAGAGAGACATCATAGTTACTGACTGCACATTATTAAACTTTACCCCGACATCTTGACTACCATCCTGGCGAGGTCGCCAATTTGTTACGTAGCGATGTAACAAAGCTGTAAAACAGGGGTAGTCAAGATGTGAGTGAGAGAGGTTATCTTCACTTGGGGTTAGTGACAGTCAGTTGACGTCTCTCTGTTTATTGTTTGGAGGTTACATCGCTTAACAAATACAAATAATTACTTTCTCCAGGTTATACATTGCATATAAAGCTTTATAGCTAACCTGGAATGCTAACTGGAATATATATATATATATATATATATATATATATATATATATATATATATATATATATATATATATATATATATATATATATATATATATATATAGAGAGAGAGAGAGAGAGAGAGAGAGAGAGAGAGAGAGAGAGATACTATCAATTTCAGATATTGTGAGGCATCATTTTCGCATATATCTTATAATCACACAGTTGCATCATTATGATATTTTGCCACAGCTTATTTGAAGCCCTGCCCTGATTTCTAATGATTATCCGGCTATTTTCAATTTCGCCTACAAAGTCTAGAGCAAACTTCTTAAATAACCACAACTGACCATGCACTGTAATGCCATTAATATGGGCTGGTTTTCAAACAAGTTGCTACAAAATGTCATATTGTTCCAACTGTTTGTTAACAAGATATATACGATAAGAGACATCATACGGTCTGAAATGGATAGTAGAGAGATTATGAAGAAGGAAATGGAGTGAAAAACAGATAAGGAAGACAGGGGATGGTAGAAAACGGAGAGGAAGGAAATAAGAGACACACACCGAAAGAGCGAAAACTAGATACAGCATATTCTAGAGATTAATATACAGTTCAACAAACCATATCCAGCAAAACATACAAAGTATTGTAGTAATTTCAGTCTTAAAAATAAGCATAAGATACCACCGTTTCTTTTATGAATATTCCTCAAAATATAGATAAATGTATAACGACTGGGAAGGTTCGTTACTACTGGAAAGGTGTACAGCAGACTTAATACTTAAGTACAGTTTTATTCACTAGTAGTGTACACACCAGGAAAAATATAAGTAGTGGCCAAGCACCTGTGTAGAACCTTCCCGCTTGTCTGGATGTGTGTGTTGCTTGGAGAGAGTCTTGATGTGCTAGGAGAAGGTCTTTGTGTAGCGTGGTGGCGCGTGGAGCCTTGACGTGGTGCGGTAAGGTGAGTGGCTGGTGGGGCGGGAACGGGAGAGAGACAAGTGTGTGCTGGCTGGAGTCCCGAAGCGAGGTGGAAGAGCGTTGGCTCCGGTGTGATGGGCTAGGCTTGGTTAAGGCTCGTGCGCAGGCATAACAAGTGAAGGCGAGGAAGTGTGAGACAGAGAATGGGAATTTCTGGTGCTTGGATCACTACAGTACCCCCCTTCCCCCAAGAAACAAGTGGAGAGGCGGAGGTATGGCACATAAGATACATGATATACAGAAATGATACATACATCTGAATGTATATACTAAAAAATTTACATACAAAGACATGAATACATAGTAAATAAATAGATGCATGGAAATTAAATCAATATAAGTGTTGCACAGATATGTACGGGTAAGGTGTATAATGTCACAGGTAAGGGCAAGTGTGTGTATTAATAGTAATGGATGGGTGTGTGTAGCTGCGCGTAGAGTGTGTGCGTGTCTGTGTTGGAAAGAGTCGCAATATATTTGGCCGGACGCCGTATGGTACGTCCCGACCGAGAGATGAATCCCTCAGGAACCAAAGGCGGCTCATCATCCCATATCATATCGTGAGGCGAGGGTGGTGTCTCAGGGTGTGGTGGTGTCTGCAGTGTGCGGCGAGGGCTAATGGGACATGGAGGCATTGCAGGTATGACACAAAGGACAGGCAGCTGGTCCTGAGGGAGACTAGAAGGGATTACAATAATGAGGAAGGATCAGGTGAGGGCTGGTTAGGCAGAGGGGTCGGGTCAGGAGGGTTGTGGTCATGAAACGAGGTAGGGTCTGGTAGGGTGTGGTCAGGCAACGGAGTAGGGTCAGGTACCAGGTTGTCAGCAGCATAGGGTTGGGGGGTGGGGAAGGACTAGGGTCTGGAAGGACATAAGGGGAGTGATAATAACCGAAGGGGGGCCAAAGTTGGCGACCCAGTTGCTAAGAAAGTAGCGGGCAGTACCTTCTGCAGTGATGTCACTCATGGGGGTAGTGGTGCACCAGCGTGTTTTCCTGTCAACACACGTAACTAGGTAACGTGATCCGCGCGATAGGGGCAGCGGGCCAACGATATCTACATGCACTGTGTGGAACCTGCTGGTAGAAACGGGAAACTCATGAAGTGGAGGACGGGTGTGGCGGCCGACCTTGGCGCATTGACAGGATAAGCACGAGGTGACCAACTCCTTCACCTGCTTCCTCATGCCCGGCCACACAGCACGATGGCTGACGAGGCAAAGTGTTCCAGCTACACCAGGGTGGTTGAGCGAGTGGTAGTGCTGGAATACTGTTTCCCTGAACTACGAGGGTATGTAGGGTCGTGGGGTGCCGCAGGGGGTGTCGCACCAGAGCTTGGTGGTTGAGTCTGGTGCTGTGAGGTACTCTAGCTGTAGTCCTGTGTCGTCCATGAGAAGCTCCTAAGGGTGTGAGTCATCCTGTTGAGCTGTGGCGAGTGTGGGGAAGTCCAAAGGAAGGATGTGTTGGATGCCAGAAAGGTGTGTTGGCGGTGACCTGGAGAAGGCATCAGCTACGGCGTTTTCTACTCCCCGGATGTGGCATATGTCAGTCATGAACTCCGATATGAATGATAAGTTATGCGTAACCCATGGGGACCAGTTTGTACCTAGCTGGTGCATGGCTGTGGTGAGAGACTTGTGGTCCTTATGGATGTGGAAGGTCCTGCCTTCGAGGAAGTGGCGGAAGTGCTTCACACCTTCGTGGATGGCCACCAGCTCTCTGTCGAAGGCGCTCTACTTGCGCTGTGGCTGCTTCAGACGTTTGCTGTAGAAGGCGATTGGCTTGAGTATACCGTTCACTTCCTGCTTCAGGACCGCTCCGATGACGTCTTTAGAGGTATCAGTGTAGATAGATGTGGGCGGGTGAGGTGTAGGATATGCCAGAAGTGTAGTGTCGGCAAGCTTGGTCTTGATGGCGGTGAATGCTGCCTCGGCTGCCGGTGGCCAGACGAGTCCCTTCAGTAGATTGTGGAGTGGCGCAAGGGCGGAAGCTGCGTGAGGAATAAAGCGGTGGTAATAATTCACCACGCCTAGGAATTCCTTGAGTTTCCTGGCTGTAGTAGGTAGGGGAAATTCCCTGACTACCTCAACCTTCAATGGCAGTGGGGTGATGCCATTGGGTGTGAAATGGTGCCCGAGGAAGTCAAGGTGATCAGCTCTGATGACATACTTGGAGGGGTGGATTTTTATGTCGTACTGCTGTAGGCGCGAGAAGAGTTCCCTCAGGTGCTGCTGGTGCTGTAAATGGGAGTTTGAAGTGACGAGTATGTTGTCAATATAGACCATAGTGTACTCAAGCCTCCATAGCACCTTATCCATGAACCTTTGGAATGTCTGTGCAGCGTTACGTAGTCCAAAGTTCATGGAGGGGAACTCGAATAATCTAAATGGCGTGGTGATGGCGGTCTTCTTGATGTCTTCATCCATAACAGGAATTTGGGTGGAAGGCACGAACTTGGTCAATCTTGGAAAATACCGCACATCCTTGGAGCTTGGAGTGGAAGTCCAGGACGTGCAGGATAAGATACCTGTCGGGGATGGTGGCAGTGTTGAGAGCCCTGTAGTCTCCGCATGCCCTCCACTCTCCTTGCTGCTGCTTGGGGACCATGTGAAGAGGGGATGCTCACGCACTGTCGGAAGGTCTGGCCACGTCCTGTTGGATCATGACGTGGAACTCCCTCTGGGCAGCTTCGATTCATTCAGGTGGCATCCTCCAGGGTTTGGCGAACACATTGAGGCCTGTCGTGGTGATCGTGTGGCGGATACCTGGGTCGTAGGTGTGTTGTGAGGTTTTAGTGGAGAGAAGTTGTGGGAAATCCTGTAATATGTGTTGGTATGTGATATCTGTGTTATTGTGGGTGTGGCGTGTCGGCAGTGTTTGGTGGAAATGGTGGCTCCCATGGGTTGGTGAATGAGTTGGTGTCTCTTGGCATCTATGAGGTCATGAGCCGTTAGGAAATCCAGACCCAGAATTGGTGCCTGCACATCAGCCATAACGAAAGGCCATGCGACGTACTCCTGTCTGAGGAGTGTCACCTCCCTACTCCTGGTGCCGTAGGTGGTGATGGGCGACTTGTTCGTGGCAAGGAGGTTATAAGCGGTCGTGGCTAGGCTGTTCCTGTCCTTGTCCCAGGGTGGAACGACACTCACCTCCGAGCCTGACTCGACAAGGAAGATGTCATCCGATTTGAGGTCTTCCACCCACAGGAGAGTGTGAGCGGTGTGTTGCAATGATGGGAAGGTGCCGGCTGGTTGATGCTGCATGGGTACGAGAGGCGTTGTGGCGAAGTTGGCGGCCGTGTTGTGGTTCGAGGCAGGTTTGGTGGTGTGAAGTGGCGTAGCTTGGTTGTTCTTGGGCCATGAGTGGTTTGTAGAGTTGCGGGCGGTAGCGTCGAGGGCACCGTGCTGCCACCGCCTTATTCATTTCCCTGCATGGGGCGGGAGGTCTGACGGGTAGTAGAGGAACCCCACTGGCAGGGCGGGTGGCAGTTACAAGCATTGTTGCCAAACCGCTGGTGGTAGTCGCATAGTTTGGTGTGTTGCCATTGTGCTGAGGCGTGGTAGAAGGAGGTTGTCGCTGGATTGGCTGTAGTATGCGTGGAGGTGGGGTGTAATGTTGTAGAGGCGCTGGTGGTGGTGTGGTATAGTGTTGTTGTTGTTGGTGAGTAGGTGGTTGTTGTTGGGTGTGTAGGATGGTGTAAATAGATTGGGAAAGTGTGTCGATTTGTTGTTGTGTCGCAGGTAGGTCAGGTTATTGTGGAGAAGGTGCAAGAAACTGTTGTTGGGGTGTAGGAAGGGAGTGTTGCTGTGGAGGCTGAGGAGGAGTGTGTTGGTGGTATTGCGTTGGTAGCAACTGGTGTGGTTGAGCGTGAGGTAGCGTGTGGAGGTGTTGTGATGGGATGGTAATGTGTGGTTATGAAGTAGGTACGAGCTGGTGGTGTTGTGTCGGTGGAAGGTGTTGATATTGGTGTGTGGGTATTGGTGGTAGAAGTTGTGGTGGTGGTAACACTGCCAGTGGAGCAGCTGATGTGGGTGGCGTCACGATGTTGATGGTGATGTGTTGTGGGTACCACTCCTCGGTGCTGTCTGCGAATGTGTCCATGAGTGAGTCAGCGAGCTTGGCTAAGGCTTGTAGTGGAAGGTTTTGTTCTGCCTGCAGGTGTAGCTGGATGGTAGGGGGGAGTAACTTGGTGTGGCTTCTCCTGAGGACGGCTTCCGTGAATGGGTTGGCCGCCTTCTCGTTAAGCTGTTGCATGTGCCATAAAAGGGCTAAAGGGCGGCGCCCCTCCAGCTGGACGTCCTCCAGGGCCCTCAGGTACTGCTGCTCTGACATCCTGTGAGATGCCACGATGGCGTCCTTGAGTGTATCGTACGACGGGTCCTATGTGAGTGCAGGGGAGATAGCGTCGAACACCTTGGCGGGAAGCACCCGAAGAACAAGGTGGAATTTTTGTTCACTCGTGAATGCCGAGGAGTACCATAACGTTTCCATGTGGCAAAACCAAGAGTGTATGTTTAGAGAGAAAAGTGGAACGTAAGGTGTTTTTGGGGAGACTGTTTGTGTAACAGCATTTGTAGTAGATGTGTTAGAATTCTGATGATGGGTGATGATGGGTCGGTGTCGGTGGTGATGTGTGAGTCCGTAGCCATGGTTGTAAGTACGGGTAATATGGGTACACAAGGTGTGTGGGCGCTTGTAGGAAAGTGGTCCAGGAGAGTCCCGGTGCGGCAGCAGGTAACGCCGGGTATGTATGTGCGGGCCGTGTATAGGGAACGTAGCAGGTGACAGGAGGCGTGAGGGAGACGGGGAGAGTAGGGTATGTAGGAAGTACCCACAGAAAACGGAGCGAGAGAGGGGGGACTGAAGTAGGGCAGACAGAGAAGGGAGGATCGTGCCCAGGATGGTGGGAACAAGGAGAACAAACAGGAAGGTGGATAGGGAAATACCACGTGGGGCAGGGGTTAACGAGTAATACAAAGGGTACGGGAAATATGGCAATTACGTGTGTCTATATGGGCACAACTACGGGACACGGGAGGGTGAGATACGTTATACTGACGTGGCAGGTAGGGTAAGTAGGTAAGGGAATAAGGACAGAGGTCTAGGGTGGCACTGACACGCAATGGGGGTTGAGTAGCACTGTTCAAGGGTAGCAGTTACCTTAGAAACACGTAGGTGGCTGGTAGCGTGATGGAGTTATAGTTAGGTGGTTGTAGCGTAGTTGTTGGTTTGTCTGTCTCTTCGGAGTTGATAGTGTGGAGTTATAAGGTGTTGTTATAGCAAGTAGAGACTTCTTATGTTTAACAAAAAGTTTATTGGGAAAGCAAGCTGGATATTACAAGAGTCTTAGCTAGACTTGAGAGCTAGCTTAGAGAGACCTAATAGGATTGAGGTCTAATTACAGAGTGAGTGATGTTAGAGTGTCTGCCTCTGTCGGAGGCCTGGCTGAACCCTGTTGACTTGATTAGTTTATGACACTTCCATAGCTGGCATGGTGACCCGTGACCCACTGGTGACCATGTGATCAGTGACATCAATGCCAATAATGCTGACTAGCTGTTGAGTCTGGGTTACATCCCTTAGGCAAAGTAAGGCAACATCACGAGATCTGAACATGTACAGTCGGGGCCAAAAATAATCATCTATATAAGGGTAACTCACGTAAGAGTTTGACAGTTTTCCTTAGCTGATAAACTTTCCAATAAATAGGTTAACTACCATCTTTTAATTTACTACAAGCAACTATTCACTGCTTAAAACAATAACATCAAATGAGAACGTGACAACATTGGACAGTAAATTGTTTAATATACCCATATGTGGATGATTATTATTGACCACGACTGTACTCCTTTGTGTTTGGTTGTAATGTCTAGCATATATCCTGGTTCCTTGTATGTGTTACATGTGACTGACTGACTCACTGTATATGTGGAATATATATATGTAGAATAACCGGTACATCACTGGGGAGGGGTGGATAAAAAATGGAAAAGAAGTTGGGCAAATGTGTACAATGTACGAGTACCTTGGTATACTCTTCCCAAACCTGGAAGGTCTCTCGGGCGAGGGCAGCTAATTGGCGCGCTGTTGCCACATTTATACCAAAACAAAGCTTTTCAGGTATGATGGTCACTGACCGACCTGACCCAAACATGTGACCTTCACCCCGCACCCTCCTCAATGACAAAACAATGGCAACGTCTCATATGTGGTGCGGAAATAAACGCCACATGATTTATATAAACACATATTTTTTTCTAGTAGAATTAACGAATTCTGTATAGCACATAATTATGTAAACACATGTAGTATATAATGTGTATCTGATGCAAAACAAAAATCTGAATAGTGTTAAATGTAATCATTTGTTGTTTATGGTTTTGATGTTTGGCATATCAGCAATAATCACCAGCCACGCCGTAGAGCTCTTACAGGTTTGGGAACAGTATAGTGGCGTGTGTAGGGCGTAGAATCTGACAAAGTAACGTTGGATGTGGTCGAGGACGAGGTCGTGGTCGTACAGTGGAGTGCAGGCCTGCACGGACGTGTAGAGGAGTAAGGTGGTACGAAGACTATGTTAGAGGGTGAAGCTTACGTTACGGAGACGTCGAGTGGCTGACGAAGGTGAAGCACGTGGTCGTAGCGTGGAGTAGGACGAGGCGTTAAGTGTAGGGCGATGGCGTGGAGAGTCGAGGGCGTCCGTGGTACGTGAGAGTGGTGCGTGGCACGTATGGTGAGGATTGTAAGGTCCGTGTGCGTTAAACGGCTAGGCCCATAGAGACTGTCTGGTGCATCGTACATGCGGTGAGAGGTGGTGGGTATGTGTGCGTAGAACGGCGAGGAACGTAGAGACAGTCTGGTGCGTCGTACATACAGTGAATAGAGCTGGGTACGTAGCACGTGCGGTAAGTGGTGCAAGGCACCCCGGAAGTAGTGTGTGTGTGTGGGGAGGAGTTGGGGTGAGGAAATACAAGAAGAGAAAGCACGTGGACCGGGGTACGAGAAAAATTACAAAGGGCGAAAACTGAGGGAAACTAGGGGAATGGAACCCAAAGGAATGGGCGGAACAAAGGGAGGGAGGCAGGGGTAGCACGAGAGACAGGAAGGACTGTGGAAAGGGCAGAACGGGAACAGAGGGTGGGTGGCGGGGGGAACACGTGGAAGAACAACGAGGGGGTAAAAATAATAGGGAAAGAAACTAGGGGTCCGTAGGGGTGAAAAATAGGGGAAAAGAGTGGCTGGAGGAGTAGGGGATATCGAGCGGGAGTGCCAAATCAGAGAGTAGGGGACGAAATAAAGGACGAGCGGGAAGGGAAAACAATTGCAGAGAGAAGGACAGGGAAGTGGTACGTTACGTTAATTATTATATTATAATGGTGGAGAGGGAAGAAAACTGAGGAGTATACTAAAAAATAACAAAATCAAAGTGGAAAACGTGTAAGAGTGTATGGGAGTACCTTGTGTAGAGGCGGCGAACACGTGAAGGTGGAGCGTGGGGCCTCTTGATCCGGGGGAACTTCTCCAGCAGCTTGCAGAAGTTTGTAGGGTGCCTGTCCACTGCCCTCTGGACTATAAGGCCTGAGCGATGGGTGGCGGGCTTGACAATGAGTCATCTCAGGTTGGCTGGACAAAGGCTGTCAAGTACTCAGTATAAGCCGCGTGTTCCCACTGAACAGGTCTACCTGGGTTATGTGTATTGCACAGTGTGCTTTCAAAATTCAAAAATGTCGTTCATATCATTCCAGTGAAGAGTATAACAGCAGAAAATCTGTTTACCTACATAAAGCAGATAATCATTGGCCTAGAAAATATTGGGTTTACAGTAGTGTGTGTAAACTGACAATAATGCAATTAACCAGAAAGCCATGTCATACTTTTCAGTGCCTCCAAAACTTTCAGTTACGCATGAACACCCAGCAGATAGCTCTCGCCCTCTCTTTTTTATGTTTGACTCTGTGCATTTGCTCAAATGTATTAGAAATAACTGGCTCAACAAAAAAGATACTGCAAAGTGTATGAAATTTCCAGAGTTTAACTTTGAGACTGCATTCGATAGTGTGATCAAAATATGTAATGCTCCATTTACCATCCTAAAGGAACTGCACATTTTGGAAGGCGATTGTCTTCTCAAATATGCACACAAACTAACATTGAAGGCTTTGAATCCGTCGAGTCTGGAAAGGCAAAACGTTAGTCTTGTCTTACAAATTTTCAATGAGTATGTTATAGAAGCACTAGTAATCATTGGAAGAAAACACTGTTTGTCATATTTTGAAGAGGTTTCCCATTATATTAAAGTAATTTTGCACTGGTGGACCATAATGAACGTTAAGCATCCCGAGAAAGGAATTCGCCATAGAAACAAGTATGCCACTCCACTAACATTAAATGATGAAAAATACATTTTCTTAAGTAAATTTCATGTGTGGCTAGAACTTTGGGATAAATTATCTGAAAATGGAGGAAAGTTAAGCTGAGAAACCTTCACTGCTTTGAAACACACAACCAGTGCAATAATGGAGGTTACAAAATATTGTTTAGAAAAACTAGGTATGAAATATCTTTTGCCTGGAAAATTTCAGATAGATCAACCAGAAAATAGGTTTGGTAAATATCGTCGACTTTCTGGGTGTAACTACCATATTTCATTGAGGCAGGTTTTTGAGTCATTTAATATTGATATAAATCCAGACGATATTGACCAATGCATGGATCTCCTGCCAGTCATCACATACCTGGCTGGTTATTGTGTTTATGGTGTTGTAAAAAAGATGAAGTGTACCGTATGCAAAGACCTATTCAGTTGTCAAGGATCAAAGGAGAACTTACCAGATAACAATATCTATATACAGGGTATTAGTAGAGGAGGAATGATATATCCACATGAGTCAGTGGTTAATGTAGTAATGTTTACATATTTAACCATCAACAAACTCGTACAGTGTCCTGATTTCATTAAATCAATCAATCAAAAGAATTTAGCTACAGACATTTCACTTAATACCCTCGCTGATAATGATGCCTTCTTGCCCTTAAATGACTGTGGTATGGGACACGACATAGAAAAAATCCAGAAAATGTTAATATATTCATCCTCCAATGCATTATTGAATAATTATTGTGCAAGAATCAACGACAAAATTAGTAATAACAGAACTGTTAAAGATAGAAAGTTCGGAACATTAACAAAATAACATGGGTCTGAAATCACCAGTATAAAAACATGTATGAATAAACTTTGTTGCCCTCCCCAAGTCTCTCAGCATTTATTTAACTCCATTATACTTCAAGATCACTTACATCAGCAAAGAGTAAGGGATACTGATATTGGAAAAGACGCTAATACATCATTATTTACTAAACCAACGATATTTTTTCGGTATAAAGATGACGAATAACAAAGAATAGTTATTTGTGAGTGGGAGACGCGACGACCTGACAGCCAACCCATGATGACTCATACTTTGACCGCTCAGGCCTTATAGTCCAGAGGGCAGTGGCCTGTCTCTTGCTGGTGCAGCCTTGTAATGTCCCTTTTTTTTGCTCGCTGCCACCAGGTGAACATTTTTTTGGGGTCTAGTCACCTTAGACCCTAATACGACTGAACCAAAAAAACACATATGGGGTGAAATCCTTAGCTGATAGATCCAGGGAAGAGAAGACGACACCAAGATGACCTCTGGACATTTATTAATTCTTCCTTAACACAGTTTGCTCAGGTACAGTCGGCGGCAGAAGTCCTGTCGCCTCACCTGCTTCACCAAGACATGCAGTGTTCATGGACTCGAGAAATACGCACGTTTTCTACACCTAATAATCTCGAGTCTTTGAACATCGCGTGCCTCGGTGAAGCAAGTGAAGCGACAGGACTTTTGCCGCTATACAGCCGGCTCCACTGCCGCGAGGGCCCCTGCAGTGTTGTCAGCTTTCCTTCTCCCAGTCGTGAACCACAAACTTCGGTCCGAGATACACATCTGAAGCACTCACTAGTGAGAGAGAGATGGGTATGGTGGTTGGCAGGCTTGTATGATGAGCGAAACGAATGACAATGAAACAATAATGTGTATGTGAGGAAATTTGTGTTCATGCGGATGCAACATTAGGCACCAAGTGATTCCTGATGTATTAATTTCCTATATTTCATGGTGTAGAATGTTACATTATACAGTATTGCTCGATAACTCAGTTGCTGATTTACTATTAAGATGATAAATGGAGGATATCATGATATGGGAACATATTTCATGCACGTTTGGCCAGTTTATAGATGTCATGATAATATTGATATAATAGGTATCAGAGCCCTTTTCCTTGCGCCGGTATCAAACTCAGCATCTGATATTTGTGAACAACAATCTCTAACTTACTGACTTCGCTAACACTTGAGGAATAATTACATAAGAACTGAGGATATTAAATAATCGAAGCGGCGGCACCATGAACTATCAATCATCTGGCCTCTTTAATGATTACGTCAAATAAAATCGGGATAAGTAAATCCTATGTATTGCCCGTAATATATTCGCTTTGCAAGGATGGAAACTGAAGTTTGGTGGTAATACCCATTATTACAGGTTAAACAGGCGTAATTCATGTTATTTCTTTTCTCACGAGCTGGGAATAGCCTTGTAGACGAGGCTTTTGCAATTCTTGTGCAGAGTGCAGATGCACTTTCCTTCGCTTCCACCCCCATCTTATCTCTGCCCTACTCTCCCCCACTCTCTCTCTCTCTCTCTCTCTCTCTCGACCATATCCTTTACCTCTTAGTCTCTATATAATTGGACTTGGGGCTATATCTAAAAAAAGACAGACAGCTTTTAGAGTAGTTTGTTCTCCTTGTCATCTTTTATGCTTTCCCGTCTCGTCTTCAATTTATTAAATGAATGTCACTTGCTCATCAAACTGTGCCGTTAGGCCTCGTTCACTCGGAAAGACACTTCGCCACACACACGGAGAAAAGCGAGAATTTTGCCACAAGGTCGGTCCTCCTCTCGCTCGCTCGCTTGCCTCTGCCTGCCTCTGGCCCATGTCTGCGGTGGACAGTGTCTGCTTGTGTGGATGTTAAGGTGTGGCCACACGGTCGAACTGTGTTCGACAGACAAACATTGTTACCAATTCGCAATGGAAAGCGGAAAGGCTCGCTCATGACGTCAGAAGCGAGCACCAAGAGGTGTATCGGACTCTGCCCGTGTTCGTAGTATCGGCACTTCAGACACTGCTGTAAGGCGTGGTCCGAATTGTACGATGTTGCCAGACACAGCAACTTGGTTAACATATTTTTGAAGTGTTGGTAGTTTGTTAGTTCTCACTGCCCTGACAACATGGCTAGCCGTACGTCTGCCATGGAGAAAAGTTGCCATTGGGAGAGGAAAGAGACTCTGTTATTGATACAGCTATACCGGCAGAATCCATGCTTATGGAATGTCAAGGCAGACGTTTACAAAGATAGGAACAAACGTGTATCTGCTATAAATAAAATAACGGCAGAGCTTCAGAAGAGTGGTGTATCTGCAAGTGCATCTGAAGTGAAGAAAAAAATAGAATCAATTCGTTGTCAATATAGGAGAGAGCTACGCAAACAAGAGAAGTCAAAGAAGTCGGGAGCTGGGGCTGACGACATTTACACCCCAACATTATGGTGCTTCAATGACCTCTGCTTCCTCAACGATGGCGACAACATGAGAGATTCTGTTTCAAATCTGGATAGCCAAGTGGTTCATGTTTCTGAAGAAGTGTCTGATCATGAGGTAAATATCAAATTGTTGTGTATCTGTCTCTGTATGAGAAATGGAAATATTGAAATAGCAAACAATGAAATTATATTATTTTATTTGTTTTTACATCGCGCCAGTCGGGACAGCCTCCATACTGAAAGTCACCCAGCAGGCCAGCATGCGTGTGTGTGTGTAATAAGGATTTTGCCAGAAACAGGCCACATTCAGTTATTGCCACAATTAACAATTACAATAAATTTTCTTTAACAAAAACATTTAAAGGTATTTAAATATGCACAAAAAACTTTTGTAAAGGGATAATGTATATATGTTAACTATATAAATTTATTTTCTCCTAGTTATTAATTAGTCAGAAGTAACTCTATTTTGCCAGATTACAGCACCTTCTTCATTAAAATATTTCATGTACAGATTGCGTACGTTTGTGCCGTTGGCGGTGGAGTTGTGCTCTTGACGCTCAAGTGGTAGCATGAGGTTGTATGTGCCAGGGATTTGTTCACGGTTGACAATATTGGCATCCGAACATAAATTGGGGGTGACACTTGGTTTACGTAGGTAATTATGTAGTGCAGTGCAGGCAAGAACTATTTTTTCTATCTTTTGTGGTTCAAGGTCAATGGGTTTTTTAAACACTTGAAATCTGTTAGCAAGTATTCCAAATGCATTTTCTACAGTGCGTCTAGCTCTTGACAGTCGGTAGGAAAACACACGCTGCTCAAGGTTTTGATCTTGATGAGGGAAAGGTTTCATGACGTGGCGGTTTAGCGGAAATGCATCATCCGCCACAATCACATACGGTAATGTTGTTGAGCTGTTTGGAAGTACCTCGTCATCTGGAATACCCGCAGATCCATTTTCGATGTGCTGCCTGAGAGAACAGTTATCCCACACTCCACCATCTGATACTCTTCCATTAGTGCCTACGTCAACGTATATGAAATTCGAGTCTGCATTGGAGACAGCCATTAAAACGATGCTGTGACATCCTTTGTAATTGTAATAGAAGGAGCCGCTACCAGGTGGTGGCTTTATCAGGATGTGCTTCCCGTCAACAGCTCCGAGGCAGTTAGGAAAGTTCCATTTCTTGGAAAACCCCTCTGCTACACTCTTCCACTCCTCCGTAGTTTGGGGTGTCTGTTAATACAAAAAAATAAAGATAAGCATTGCTGATATATAGGCTCCTCATACGCATCTCTATAAATCTATACAAAATGTAATCTCTCTCCCGTCCCCACCTCCCTTCTCTCTCTGATGTTGGGTGTACGACAGGATATCGCTTAAATAATGATAAAACTGATGTTTTTATTTCCAGATATTCAATGATCCTGCACTTCAACAAACTGATGATTCTCCACCTCATACAACACCAACGGCTGACACATCTGTTCCAAGTACATCCCGTGACAGTGTACGACCTGCAACCCCTGAGCCCTCACGTATTCAGCCTCAAATGACACGAGGGAGGAAAAGGTCGTTAATCACTGATGAGAGGCGTGAGGTACTTCAAGAAGCTCTTCATCAACTTCAACGATTATCTCAATCAGAGGAGGATAACGATAATGATGGTGCTTTTGGTGGTGTTGTAACCAATGATTTGCGACAAATGAATGAACAAAATAAAATAATTGCACAGAAACTAATTTCAGAGGTGCTTTTCCTAGGTAAACTAGGCAAGCTCTCGTTTTCATCAATGATTGTTGAATAATTATTATTGTGATATGGTACTTGTGGGAGCTTAATGTATTAAAAAATATACAAAAATTGTCTAATTTGTATAAAATTTGCATTAAAGCTGAGCAAAAACCAATTTCATAATATTTTTATACCATGTTTATGCAATATACTCGTATTAGTAAACACACATATGCATGTGTTACTCGTTCCGCCTGGCGGGTTACCCCTCCAGTTGAGTAATTCACAGGTGCCAAATGTAACTGGTGTCTTTTCAGACAGTTACCAAACACCATAGTATGTTATAGTAATTTCATCATTGTCTACTCAATTATAATTGGCATTTTTTTATAATATACATGTATTTTTTATCAATTAGCCAATATCGTATGCATGTTGGGTTAATATTTATTACCTGTCTTTAACTAGTCATAAACCGGCATTGCTTACCTTTAGGTATGGATCCTTTAGCACATTATAGATGGCTTGGCACGTATCAGGAATAATTGAGGACAAACTCTGTCTAGATATCCTTGTCCTGTATTGAAGGGACCTGTAGGAACACCCGGTGGACAGGTAAATTAACGTTGCCTCTAGACGTGCTTCTGGTGTAGTGCAAGGTCTCATAATAGTGTCCTGCTTTGTTATAAAAGGTTTTACTTTCTCTAATAGGTCGTAGAAGGTATTCGGGTCCATCCGCATATAGTTCGTGAAGTCTGATTCATAGCCATTTATCAATTCAGGCAAAATTGTTAAATTGTTGTCCGGTATACTTCTTTTATATAGCCAGTCCTTGCACCATTCCTTTTTTTTCAGTTTCTCTTCGCACACTACAGCAATAATTATGCTGCATAGTACAATTTTCTTTGATTTCTTTTTTATTGTTTTCTTCACCATGGTGACAGCACTACAGCAACCTGCCGTTCAAGTCTCCACACTGACTTGAATACGTGTGTGTTGCCAGCAGACATGACCTTCGAACATTGTCTGTGGGTCTTTGCCTTGAGAGCAGACTAAAAACAGTGGTATACAACCTCATCTGGCACCACTTTTTGTTGCCAGATCTACTTCCATCGTTTCAACGCTTATGACGTCATCCTGCTTCGCCTATGATATGGTAACAATGTTTGTCTGTCGAACATAGTTCGACCGTGTGGCCACACCTTTAGTGTCTGCTTGTTTGAACTTTAGACCTGTTGTCAGTGGCGATTAGTCATTCTGTGCAGTCTACTACTCCCATACTCTCTCCTGTCCTTGTATCTTAATTAAGAAACTTACAGTACACCATTATACCGTACTTATTTAATAAACAGCATTGTATTACATACCACAGTCACTGCATAGGAGGAACTTTGATTTGAAATTGCTTATTCATAGTCATTATTAGCAATCATGCTTGAGGACAACCAGATGCAGTGGAGTCAATCTGCAGCGATATGTAGTCCCTGGACTACAGTAATCACAATACTGCAGCTCATTAGTTGCACATAAAATTGTGTAAGGTGGTCCAATGAAAATATATAAAATAAGCAGAAAATCTTTTATTAGAATAATATTTATCCTTATGCTTAAGTTCCCAAGCCCTCTTCATGCAGGAACCCAATGCATGACAGGTGGCACATTCCTGTAAAGAATTCAGTACTAAAATTAATAACATGTAACACCTTTTATGCAATTACTGTTATTTATCATTTTATGGTTTATATATATATATTTCAGGCACCGCCTGAAAGTTGACACACAAGTAGGGAACGAATGAGTGACTAGTTAAAATTGCGAGGCAAATACAGAGTTCAGAACATGCCTAGCTCTATGGTTGTTACGCTTAATCTTGCACGAGTAGTTATTACTTCCTTACTATTGAATATAATGTAATCAGAATCGCGTCCAGCCTCCCTCCTTCGCAATGACCTCCTGCAGCCAGTTGGGCATCGAGGCGACGAGACTTCGAGCAAGATCCTGGTCGCCCCGCAGCAGCTCCCACTGTGTTTTGGTGTGGTCCAGTAATTGTGCTGGCGTTCTCTCCCTCTCCGGCTCCCAGGTGTTTACCATTGAACCCCATAGATTTTCTATAGGGTTCATATCACAGCCCTTGCTAGGCCAGTCCAGGACTTGCAGATTCTGTTGATTAGCAAGCCACTGCTGCACTATTCTTGCCGTATGGATTGGACAGCGGTCATGGATGAATACTACCGGCCCAGGAGGAAAAGGGAAAATCCTTTCTCTGAGGGATGGGAGAAAGTATTTTTCCAATATTTCTATATATTTATTTGCAGTGAAACGACCGTTTATATCAAAAATATCACCAAGACCATGCACAGTCATATATCCCCAAACATTCACTGTGACTCTTCCACTCCGTACCTCCTCATATATATGTTTCCTTTCGTATCTGCGTGGTGTAGAAAGACTGACATTAGTCCATAATGACATGATGATGAATTAATACACAGTTTAAACCATGAATTATAAACTAAGATGCACTATGATCACTTTATATACAGAGGTAGCTGGAGCATGAGACACTGGGCCGTTCAGGCCGGAAAAGGGGCCTGCAATAAGTAAAATTATTACCAAATATTACACTTATCAAACAGTTTGCGGTTAACCCCAATCATGTTGCAGTGGCTATGAATAATTTTAATACTTCAAGTGCTGTAGAGTGTTAATTGATAGGTTCTGATGACTAAATATATATGTATACGCTCGGCCATTAAAAAAGACTTGGTTATTCCTATGAGTAATAATAATTTAAATAACACTGATTAATTTCCAGTACTAAAGTTTATTAATAGAATTCTGTTTTTGAGGTAATATAGTGGACTACTGTTACTCTTTTGGATACTATGCGGTTCATGGAGGCCTGGAGACAAAATGGAAACAATAACTTTCTCCTCCTTCCTCAGCTATGCCACTTTGACAAAATGTTTATATTGATATAGTGGAGGCGACATTAATATTATTAGAAGAATTTAGCGAATGTGGCTCGGAGTAGATCCGAGGCAAACCTATAAACACAAATATTAGAGTACTGGATGAGTGGCCAATTTAACGAGGATTATTATTTCATACTCGAAGTATGAAATAGCTTTTACGTTAAAACATCGGTAAACACACTTGGGCTGGGCTCGTTGTCAGAAAGGCGTGGCAAACTGGCACATGCACGACTACCTGCCATAACCTCTCCCACATTTTTGCATGTTACATGTTCCATCCATGAGAAGCCACCTCGTATCTAAATCATTATTCAGGATAAAAACAATAATTATTGATTCAGGATTTCACATGCATTTTTACTTATGAAGTCCCCGACGTGCTACATGACATCCTACGTGTAAATGCCTAATAAGACCCTGATTGTGTAAATAAAGTAACAAGTAGGATAGTGAATAATATGGTGAAAAAAAATTCATTGATCATTAGTAATTACCTAGTATTATTCCTTCTCCACATGTGCAGTTGGCCATGATTACTGGAAGAAAAGGACTTTTCATCTGTAAAGACAGCCCTCTCCCAAAATTCCATGTCTTTTGCCACATATTGTTGGGCAAAAGTGAGTCTTGCTGCGCGATGTGCCTCGGTGAGACGTTCCTTCCTGGCAGGGACGCGGTGGTGTATGCCCGCAGCATGCAACCTACGACGCACTGTTGTAGCAGACACCGCCAATGCCAGCTCCTCCCGAATTGCCTTAGCGTTATTAACAGGGTCGTCTTGTGCTGCCTGGAGTATACGTTGGTCGTCCTCACGGCTTGTGACTCTCGATCTTGGGTTTCTTTCTAATTACACCAGATAAGCAACCCATTAGTAGAGGTTAACATAATTATGCAATTTACAACGATTAAAATTACAATAAAACCCACGGAAAAAGTGCAGAGTTTACTGCCACAGTTTCGGCTATACATCAAGTAGACCTCTACAGGTATGAGTGAAATTAACTAGAGGGACAGAATATATGCCGCTCGTGAAGTCGGCGAAGGGAAAGGGAGAGAGGCGGAGTTTTTTGTCTGGAAAGCGGAGTTGGGGTGGGGAGACAGGCGGGAGGAAGGATAGAGGCGGGGCTAGGCGGGGCTGGGGGTGGGGGAGAGAGGGGAAGGAGGAGGACGAGATGATATTGGAAAGATAAAGGAAAAAAACAGCAACATAAACATTAAAACACAACCAAAAAATATATATATGTAAAACAGAACTACTCACCCAACGCGGGGAAAACAAGAGAGAGAGAGAGAGAGAGAGAGAGAGATGTGGCTGTGGTGATGGAAGCAATGGGTGACCAAATGTGATAATTAACACCTACTCAGGTCATTCAGGTTTCCAGTCTCCTGCCAGCGATGAATCCACTTCTGGATGCAAGAACGTGAGCACCCTAGGCGCTCTGCAATACGGCGGCTACTATACCCTTCTTCGTGGAGAGCGATGATGCTTGCTCGTCGAGTAAGCTGGGTGTCGTGGTGATTCATGATGCTGACAACGTGTCCAGAACTTAACTGAATGCAGCCCTATACCGGGTCGCCACATCACCTTCGTATTCAGCCCTTTCATTATTTAGTTACTGCTTCAGACGTTTCTCTTGAACCGAAGTTCGCGGTGCACGCTTGAACGAGGGAGCAGTGGAAACACAGACACACTGATGCTAGGAAACAGACCAAATGAGGCAATTTAAGGTAGCTTGTTGCCAGGACTTGTTTGGAGAAATAATTGCCACCAAAATTGCCACCATGTGTAGTATCCCCTAAAGTTCCCATCCACACAAGCGGACACTGTCCACCGCAGACATGGGCCAGAGGCAAGCGAGCGAGCGAGAGGAGGACCGACCTTGAGGCAAAATTCTCTCTTTTCTCCGTGTGTGTGGCGAAGTGTCTTTCCGAGTGAACGAGGCCTAACGGCACAGTTTGATGAGCAAGTGACATTCATTTAATAATTTGAAGACGAGACAGGAAAGCATAAAAGATGACAAGGAGAACAAACTACTCTAAAAGCTGTCTGTCTTTTTTTAGATATAGCCCCAAGTCCAATTATATAGAGACTAAGAGGTAAAGGATATGGTCGAGAGAGAGAGAGAGAGAGAGAGAGAGAGTGGGGGAGAGTAGGGCAGAGATAAGATGGGGGTGGAAGCGAAGGAAAGTGCATCTGCACTCTGCACAAGAATTGCAAAAGCCTCGTCTACAAGGCTATTCCCAGCTCGTGAGAAAAGAAATAACATGAATTACGCCTGTTTAACCTGTAATAATGGGTATTACCACCAAACTTCAGTTTCCATCCTTGCAAAGCGAATATATTACGGGCAATACATAGGATTTACTTATCCCGATTTTATTTGACGTAATCATTAAAGAGGCCAGATGATTGATAGTTCATGGTGCCGCCGCTTCGATTATTTAATATCCTCAGTTCTTATGTAATTATTCCTCAAGTGTTAGCGAAGTCAGTAAGTTAGAGATTGTTGTTCACAAATATCAGATGCTGAGTTTGATACCGGCGCAAGGAAAAGGGCTCTGATACCTATTATATCAATATTATCATGACATCTATAAACTGGCCAAACGTGCATGAAATATGTTCCCATATCATGATATCCTCCATTTATCATCTTAATAGTAAATCAGTAACTGAGTTATCGAGCAATACTGTATAATGTAACATTCTACACCATGAAATATAGGAAATTAATACATCAGGAATCACTTGGTGCCTAATGTTGCATCCGCATGAACACAAATTTCCTCACATACACATTATTGTTTCATTGTCATTCGTTTCGCTCATCATACAAGCCTGCCAACCACCATACCCATCTCTCTCTCACTAGTGAGTGCTTCAGATGTGTATCTCGGACCGAAGTTTGTGGTTCACGACTGGGAGAAGGAAAGCTGACAACACTGCAGGGGCCCTCGCGGCAGTGGAGCCGGCTGTACAGTCGGCGGCAGAAGTCCTGTCGCCTCACTTGCTTCACCGAAACAACCAGTGTTCATGGAGTCTAGAAATACGCTCGTTTTCTACACTTAATAATCTCGAGTTTATGAACATCGCGTGCCTAGGTGAAGCAAGTGAGGCGACAGGACTTTTGCCGCCGACTGTACATGGTCTCCATGGGAATTCTGGACACAAAACTAGGACGATACTCCCGTCCATAAACCCTAAAGATTGTACATTATGCTGATGAAATGGTATTTACATAAGATATCACAAAAATAAAAGAAATAAACACATGATAATCAATGCAATAATATACTACATAGAAAATACTGTACAGTACTAATATTACCACTCAGTACTGGTACTTCCTCAACTAATAGGAATCATTATAAATTTATATACTGTTGTAAATTACTCAAATAAGTAAAAGCATTCTCAAAACAATAAATACACTTTATGGAAATCACCTAACCTACAGATAGGCATGGAATACTATCATTTCCTTAAACCTACACATATATCTTAATATATTAAATACAATTATACCAGGTTAGAAAAATAAGATTTATCATTCCTGAAAGACAAATTTACATAACATAATCTTCACTTATACATCGAGTATTATACGTATATATCGTAACTGTTTTAATTCCATACCACACAATTATTACAACCTTCTAATTATAATGACAACCTATATTTTAATAAATGACATGGTGATAAATCAATAACTTACCTCTCCAAGTGACGCCTCATGCGGGAAAGAGGGACGCCACGCGCAAGGTTACACAACTTCTACGTTACTTCCCACTCAAAAAAGCTATCTAGTTGATTGATCACCATTTACAAATCTATAATATTGAACAATGTTTCAACCCACAACACCACAACTCCTACTTGCGGTACCTAACTATACAAAGACATCAATAGTAAGAACTAGTTTTTTACATCTTGGTACCAAAACATCCCAGGTTTTCCCTCCAACATAAATGCGCAATATTTAAACTCAAAAGAACCCATTTCGTTTCCCACTACATATCGTATTATTATATTTAAATATTGTTATGGGGAAAAATTCTTAGTATAACTGAATTGTAAACAATCCTCCCATTACAGCCTGTACCGTATGAACGCTACCAATTACCTGGGTCACCAATTATAACGACTGGAAAGGTTCGTTATTACCGGAAAGGTGTACAGCAGACTCAATATTTAAGTACAGTTTTATTCACTAATAGTGCACACAACACGATTAATATAAGTAGTGGCCAAGCACCTGTGTAGATCCTTCCCACTTGCCTGGATGTGTGTGTTGCTTGGAGAAAGTCTTGGTGTTGCTTGGAGAGAGTCTTGTCTTGGTGTAGCCAGAGCCATAGAATAGAGAGTTTGGCCAACTCTGTTTCAGACCCCATCCCGCGCGGTGGCCTGTAATTGGTCGAGGACAGGTCACATGATATATGGGTGCCATATTACATTCACACCTCACCATCCTTTGTGCCCTGGCTGCCTTTTAAGAAAGTACAGATATTGGAGGTGAACACTACAATTTTGACGACCATATTCCCTTCTAAGCACATATTTTGCTTATAAGATGGTGTACTGTGCAGCCTGGGGGTGTTCCAACCGCACAGGACAAGGAAAGACATTACACAGGTTTCCCAGAGACCCTAAAAGAAGAAAAGAGTGGGAAATTAAAGTCCGACAGAAAGACTGGACCCCAAACAACAATTCATACTTGTGTTCTGTGAGTAGGCCTATAGTAATGAAGGACACTTAACAAAAGCATGGTTTATCAATTTGGTCAATAAATGGTTTAATTTAATGTCAAGCAGGCATCCCAATATGGCCTTAAACAAATTCAACCAAGCTTATGAGGAAGCTATTAATCATATACAGCTGGTGGTCGTAAAACTCTTCACAGATATGCGCATAAGACAGAATGGGCACTGGAAGCCAGTTCAAACAGGTGTTATACTATCTACATCAAAAATTCTAGACCTTCAACATTAATGTTTGTCTAGAGGGCAGCCATATATACTCACATCTCGCTACACTCAGGAGTGTCTGGAGAACCTCTTCAGTTGTATCAGGATGAAGAATCCTGTGCCAACAGCTCTAGAATTTCGGCAGACAATCAAAGTTATTTCAGTTGCACAATTTCTTAAGTGCCCTTCAACAGGCAGTTATGCTGAAGATGAACGAGAATTCCTTGCCGAATTTCTAGACAATGCAGCACTTCCTGAGAAGAAATCAGTTGCAACAGATAATAATGATGATGATGATGATGAAGATTCTACCAGTTTATCAATAGACCAACTGACGTCTGACTCTGTACTGAGCAAAGCTGAGCAGTGTAGCTTGTACAACTTGGCAGGTTACTGTATCAGCAGAGTGAATGCAGCACTCACTGCTCAGCTTGTCTACAGACAGTGGAGCTTGAACAGCCATTTGAAAATTGTTATGTACAAACATTAACAAAACTTAAAGAGTATAAGGAAAATTGTCTCACCCACTGTAGTGAGAATTGCTTAAATTTAATTATGGCTGCTGAAAATATCTTCAGAGAATTCCAAAGTAGTTTTGGACAGAGTCAAAATTTAGTAGAAAAGCTTGTCATGTGGGGAGAAGAATGTACACAAGACATAGACATTCAATCCTGCCATGATATCAAGAAGAAATTATTAAGGAGATTCTTCACTGTACGGCTACATATATACGCAAAAAACAAGAAAATATTAGGAAAAAGGATTCTCAAGTCCGGAGGCGAATTCGGAAGCAAATTCATGGCTATGAGGCAAGCTGTAAAGAAATACAGATAAAACCTCCACTCTGTATCATCAGTAGGCTATACAGTATAGTACAGTATATGTGTAGGGGATGCAGAGTATATTAGGTCTTGTAAATTATTATATTTTTCTTTGTATAATAATATTCTTTAAACTAGTACATTAGATTGTTTTCCTTTTAGTTAATGTTAATGTAATATATATGTAAGTGTAATAACGTATTATGTATTGTTATTAGTATTTGTTCAGTATAAACAAAACAATTCATATTTGCTGCTAGGTGGGTATAGGGGAGGCCTTGGTTGGGTTTTCATTGTCTTTTTTCCAGTTTATATACATTAAAAGACTACTATTATAATAATAAGTCTTATGTACATACACATGTACATAATATATACATGTGTATTTATATATATGAACGATCTGTACTGAAATAAAAGGCTGGGAAGTTAATGTTTGTAGTCTGGCTACTGTTTTCAAACGGCCGCTCAGTGACGTTTCGATGCAAGATGGCGCCCAGCAGCTCGATTGGCCAAACTCTCTATTCTACGGCTCTGCCCTGGGTGGTGGTGCGTGGAGCCTTGGCGTGGTACTGCAAGGTGAGTGGCTGGTGCGGCAGGAGCGGGAGAGAGGCAAGTGTGTCTGGCCGAAGCTAAGTGGAAGAGCCTTGGCTCCGGCATAATGGGCTAGGCTTGGATAAGGCTCGCACGCAAGCATAACAAGTGAAGGCGAGGATGCATGAGACAGAGAATGGGAATTTCTGGTGCTTGGATAAGGCTCGCGCGCAGGCATAACAAGTGAAGGCGAGGATACATGAGACAGAGAATGGGAATTTCTGGTGCTTGGATCACTACAAATTTATTATAAATTATTCACTTCCGACAACACAATATGGGAAAGTATTTGGCAATGTTATGGCATAAAAATATTGAAGTAATTAAATTATAATTATGTTCATACTTTAGAATACTGATTTTTTTAATACCATGTTTTGTTTGGCAGCCAACAATGCAGCTTACCATGAGATGTGAACGAGAAACATTTCTCATCAGTAAACACCACACGACCCCACAAGTCGATGACCTTTTAAACGTGACGTTAAGCAAAAGCAAGCCTTCCTGCCTTATGCCGTTCCATTAAAAGTTCCTTGGTCGCTGGAGTTCTGTGATGAATCCCCGAAGCGTGGAGACGACGTCGTATTGTCATAGACGAAGCCTGCAATCCAAGTTCATATCGAATTGCCTCCACGTTGGTCAAGAGCTGATCACAAGCCACTTTAACAATCGCTTGGTCCTCTGCTGGTGTAGTTTTTTGTGGACCCCCTGGTCTAATTACGAAAAGAACAAATGCGAAATACATAATGCAAAATTTGGTAGACTAAAGATTCCATTAACTTATTGATTATTAAATTTCAGTAATCTAGGTATGGAATACTCTCTTTATTTCGGTAATAAATTAACTGTTTTAATTTTGGCTTGTAAACTATCAACATTTAAAACATTATATATTTCACATTTAATTCTCAACATGATGAATTATATATAACAACACTCAGTTATTAACAAAAAATGCATGACATGATATTTACTTTAAATGATTATGGGATACATATCCATTATTTTTAGTGCACGATCAGTTATTTGCAACTTACCCAGGTCATTTAGGTTGCCACTCTCCTCCCACCGTCTTTTACACTTCTACACTGTAGTGGGAGACGCATTTTCCAGAACTTTAACTAGGTATGTGCCATAGGAGAAATTAGAGCCAATCACAGCACGAGGTGACTTCTCGGTAGACAAACCCTCACTTACCCCCTCATGAGAGAGAGAGAGAGAGAGAATGTAGGTCGAGATGAGAGAGAAGATAGAAAGATAGATAGATAGATAAATCTATACTATAAATGGCAATCCGTCTCTGTTTGTCCTCTTATAACTCGAAAACGGTTACACCTACATCCAAAACCCATATATATTCTGAATCACCATCACCAGGCGCAGGTTTTGGTATGACGTAGCATGACGTAACTTGACGTAAAAATTATGTCATCTACTATGAATCCGCTTAAAAAACGCTGTTTCACTAAAATCTTCCTGAACTGTACAAGCATTGATGGTTCAGTGATAGACTTCTCGCCTGCCACGCGGGAGGCCTGGGTTCGATTCCCAGCCGAACTACACTATTACTATTTATTTATTTTATTATTCACTATCCAAAAATACATTAAGTGTGTGTGTACCTTGCATCTTACGTGTGAGTATATATTTTAATCTTACGTGTGTGTGTGTGTGTGTGTGTCAATCTTACGTGTGTGTTTGTGTTTTAATCTTACGTGTGTGTGTGTTTCAATCTTACGTGTGTGTTTGTGTTTTAATCTTACGTGTGTGTGTGTGTATGTGTGTGTTTTAATCTTACGTGTGTGTGCGCGTTTTAATCTTAAGTGTGTGTGTGTGTTTTAATCTTATGTGTGTGTGTTTTAATCTTACGTGTGTGTGTTTTAATTTTACTTGTGTGTGTGTGTTTTAATCTTATGTGTGTGTTTTAATCTTACGTGTGTGTGTTTCAATCTTATGTGTGTGTGTGTTTCAATCTTACGTGTGTATTTTAATCTTACGTGTGTGTTTCAATCTAACGTGTGTGTGTGTGTTTCAACTTAATCCATACACGGTGGAACCACATCTACTGCATATCTTTAATCTATACTATAAATGGCAAACCGTCTCTGTTTGTCCTCTTATAACTCGAAAACGGTTACACCTACATCCAAAACCTATATATATTCTGAATCACCATCACCAGGTTTTGGTATGACGTAACATGACGTAACTCGAAGTAAAAATTACGTCATCTACTATAAATTCGCTAAAAAAAAACCGGTTTCACTCCCAAAATTATATATTCTGAATCAGCACCACCGGCAAAGGTTTTTATGACGTAACTTGACGTAAAAATTTATCGGTTAAAACCATAAAGAAGAGCTCATTTTCCGTTCGAGCAGCTAAAATCGCGCACCAAATGTACCGATTGAACGGATTTTTTCCGTTCGAGCCGCTATAAAAACGCGCCAAATGTACACAGCCATGACTGATGTACTATATCGTCTTTATGTATGTACAGTTGCCAAAAAAGGAATTGCGACAAATCTTGATGGAACTTTAACCATAGTAATATCCACAACTATTTGTAGGGACTATAAGCATGTATAACAGAAGGAAATATACATATCCTTCCGTAATACATACTTATGATCCCTACAAACAACTATGGACATTAATATATTTAATGTTCTATCAATAGTTGTCCCAATTCCTCTTTTGGCAACTGTACGTATGGCAACTGGCAAGCGGCCTGAGATCGCGGAATCTTTGTAACTAACGCAACAAGACTGTAATGCTTTCACATATTTTAAGTTAATATTGAGTATTTCTAAACTCCAGAGTGCATTTTTCCCGGGCAACGCCGGGTACCTCCGCTAGTATATTATAAAAGAGAGGGTAAAGCATTACTACTATGGTACACACGTACTAAAAAGAACGTAGAGCCCCTCATGAAAGAGAGAGAGGGCGTTCGTTCTACTAGGACTAGTCTCCTTGTACAGTCGGCGGCAAAAGTCCTGTCGCCTCACTTGCTTCACCGAGGCACGCGATGTTCATAGACTCCAGATTATTAAGTGTAGAAAACGTTCGTATTTCTCGAGTCCATGCACTGCTTGTCTCGGTGAAGCAGGTGAGGCGACAGGACTTCTGCCGCCGACTGTACAGTATTTTCAGAAGATGCATAAAAGCCAAATAATGAAATTTACCTTGATAACATTCACGAACCTAATGATTTATTTGCATTATTTTAAATTGATCTTATCGACATACCATTATCATTGACATTCGCATTATCAGATCAGAGTCCCTCCTGTTCGTGATGAATGGGGGGGAATAACTGAATATTTTTAAATTTTCATGGTAATGGCAATACCTCAGTCCTACTTTACACAAGTTCAGATCTATGTTTCCAACTGAAACTGCCAGTAATATGTTTCATTGATTGGTATTTGTATCATCCCTTCTTTCTGTGTTACTCTATTCCAAAACACATATATACTATGAAATTTAGATGAAATAATTAAAAAATACCGTATCACAGTTATTGCTCCCGTTATTAATAACATTGTAATGAGAACTGAATGACTCACTGATTCAAGGAGCTAAGTGACAGTGCTCGAGAATTTTCATTCACATTCTCAATCACACGACTTATAAGCTTTCTCTATTATACCAGTCTCTTATCCAACATTTTTTCTATACATAGCTCAGATATAAATAATTATTTCCCTCTCAGTATGATCATGCATTGTTAAAATGATGTAAGGTCCATCAGAGCCTAATCATAAAAACATTATTATCGTTATCATTCTTCGCAACGTCGTTATTACGTGGAAAAATTACCTCTTAACAAAACTGACTTCAAATACAGACAGGGAGCGGTGGTTGGCATCTTGGTGGTGGAAGAGATGGACGGGGCTATAGTAGTATACACAAGAACTCTATCTTTATGGTGGACCAGACATTAGTTAATTGAGAAAATTATTCACCGTGGACAAAAACGACAGCCAGGAGTCCCTTTAGCACTTCTAATTACTCCCCTTGCCTCAGTCCTCGCCCGTTTGTAAGCAATTAAGCTGTTCTGAGTGGGCTGTTTGTCAAAAAGACTCTATCTCCTACTGCGTTTTCTTAAGGGGGTGAGGGAGTAGGAGACAGGCTTCGGGGGGTGCGGGAATACTGGGACAGGCTTGGGGTGGGTAGAAAGCCTGTCCCCTATTCCCGCACCTCCCTAAACTCCCCCCCAAGCCTGTCCCCCTACTCCCGCACCCCCCAAAACCCCCTCAAGCCTGTCCCCCTATTCCCACACCCCTTTAATGCTTCTCGGCAATCTGTTGACCACCTCACACAATCCTATATATAAATACAATTGCCCACAAATGAACCTGGGACAGCGGTGTTGAGGAGGAGAGCCCATGCAGTTGATACACCTGGTCAGAGCGACGGGTTGCCGGATTTGTGGGTGGCAGTTAGATGGATGAATGAATAGAGTTGTCAATTAGTCATTTTACTATGATCAGTCAATATTTCGGTATTTGTTCCTATTGTAAACACTAGGGACAGTGTTATTACCGGGGTGAACAGACTCGATTATACATGACAACAATTTATTGGTAAGTACAGAGGTTGTGTAGTAGCAAGCACCTTGTAGCTGAGTTGCCCGCCTCCCATAGTAGTGTTGTGTGTGAGAGAGGTAGCTGCTGCAGAGGACACGTGGTGAGCTTGGTGTAGGCAGGTAGTGGCTGGAGGTACGGCAGGGTAAGGGAAAGAGGTCTTTCCAGGTGCGGAGCTAGTGGCCAAGTGAGCGAGTAGCGGCGGTACGGCCGCTCAGGCCAGCCATTGTTGTCTGCGTGCGCCTCTCAGGTAGGACAGGTGAAGCAGAAGATGTGCCTCGAGGACAGGTGAAATGGAAGATGCGTAGAAGGTGCTTGGTGTCACTACACTATATTAAAAATACTGAGGCTTATCCAATGCAGATATTACAGTTGATGAGTTAAAATCAACCGACATAAGATTTGAAGCATTATAAAAAATCTTATCATAGAATAAACCCTGCTTACATGTGTTGCCAGATGATGGATCACACTACAAGCCAACAAATATATGCAGATTAAATAGAACGTAGATAGATAATAATTCTACTTTCCATGTGTTTGCCTATTATATATTGATTGCTTGGGAAGTACAGTGCTTGTAGCCATTCGAATATTTTCAGCCATTCCTTCCCTTCGAGCAAACCCCGCCAAGCCGTCACACGTATTACAAGATATAATACTTCTACATATACCGGTAAAGCTTTATAGACGTAAGATCATGACACATAAAGTTCTCTATTAGCCCCTTTCTCTCAGTATATTAAGTAATGTACGGTAATATGAATACCTAACATTCAGTCATTTGGTGTCGTGGAATGAATTATTGTTTATGGGCAACCGATTTCTGTCTTATAACCTACAACGAGATTCATGTGATTAGATTATTCAATTGATGTGCCAAAATTATAATAGTACTAGCTGCTCCGCCGCCCTTCGGGCGGCTAGGAGCCGCTAGCTCCTGCGGAGGGCTGGCGGCCTGCGGCCGCCCTTCCACCGCCCTTCGGGCGGTTTGGAGCAGATCGGGCGGTGGGTGGATAGAAGGAAGGGAAGGAGGGAAGGAAGGGGGAGAGGGAGGGATGGTTTAGTGGTTAGATAAAATAAACGGTTGGATGGATGAATAGTAATAGAGGTGGGTGGGTGAATAATTGGAGGTATTAGTCGTTTTTAAATGTTTATTATATCAATCTTTCTCCCTCATTCAATAACTCCATCATTCTAATATTAGCATAATTAATAATATTTCCTTCTTTTTCTATTAATTGCGTCACTAAGCATTTTACTGAAGTGCCTCCTGGTAAACGACATTTTTCACGACTCCGGTTGACGACAATAAATATGGCAATAATGAAAATCAATTTGACAAAAGTGAAACTCTATAGGACAATAATGAGAATCAATATGACAATGGTGTTTGATACTGGAGCAGGAATCAAGAGCTCAAGAAAATATTGTACAAAATATTGGTATTTATTGAAAGAATTACCGTTTTCCCGGTAGTTTGAGCAGGTTAGGTCCCGGTAGTCTGATGCGGTCTAGGTTAGGTTAGGTAAGGTCAGGTAAGGTAAGGTCAGGCTAATTTCAAAATGCCCCATTTGAATATGCCCTATCTTGGCAATAATGAAAATCAATTAGACAAAACTGAAACTCAATAGGACAATACTGAGATTCAATATGACAATGGTGTTTGATACCGTAGCAGGAATCAAGACGTCAAGAAAATAAGTTACAAAAATATTCTACCAATCAGAAAATAAATATGGCAATAATGAAAATCAATTTGACAAAACTGAAACTCTATAGGACAATACTGAGAATCAATATGACAATGGTGTTTGATACTGGATTACAAAAATATTCTACCAATCTGAAAATAAATATGGCAATAATGAAAATCAATTTGACAAAAGTGAAACTCTATAGGACAATAATGAGAATCAATATGACAATGGTGTTTGATACTGGAGCAGGAATCAAGAGCTCAAGAAAATAATGTACAAAAATATTGGTAATTATTGAAAGAATTACCGTTTTCCTGGTAGTTTGCCCAGGTTAGGTCCCGGTAGTTTGCCCAGGTTAGGTCCCGGTAGTCTGATGTGGTCTAGGTTAGGTTAGGTAAGGTCAGGCTAATTTCAAAATGCCCCATTTGAATATGCCCTATCTTGGAAATGGGGCATTTGCGGAGGAAATACCATAGAAGAAAATAGTCTTAGAATGGTCTAAATAAGTGGGTAATGAAGGTAGAAAAACGGTATGCAATAACGGTAATTCATTCAATATTTACCAAAATATTATACCAATATGGTAGAAATCAATCATAAAAATGGATAAAATGTAATAATATAGGTAAAATAAATCGTGAACGACAATATACTTACTGAGATAAGGCATAAACAAATCGAATAATATCCGTGCTGTAGCCTAAAATATGTTCATGAGCTGTTGATTTCTGGACCAGTATCCGACACTATTTTGCTTCCCCCCCACCCCATGTATTTTCTTATCTATATTATTATTTCGCTTCCACGTGTCGTTATTTGTGGTTTCGTTGTATGTGAAAATAAATATGGCAATAATGAAAATCAATTTGACAAAAGTAAAAGAAATCGTGAACATAATTTAATAATAGAACACGTGTTCTCATTTTTAGGGGGGTTTTAGGGGTAACTACTTTATTACTCATGGCGCTGCTGTACGCAAACCAGTGGACCTAGGAAACTTTAGTTTACAGATTCTGGTGTGTAAAATCAAGCTCTACAATTCTGTAAGAAAAAATTTACCTAAATGAAACTTTAAAAATGACCGTGTTTTTGCGGAAGGCTGAAATGTGGTATGGTGATTCCGTAGATTTTTCCCCTGTAATTTATTATTATTTCGCTTCCACGTTTCGTTATATGTGGTTTCGTTGTATGACCCCGCCTAAACCTGAAGGGGATCAAGACTCACCTACATGCAAATTTTGAGGACACAAAGTTGGACGGTTTAGGCGTGCATCGCGGACACACACACACACACACGCAGACAGAATCTTGGCTTTATGTATATAGATATGGCAAATTAGAGCTTTAGCTGGTCACAAACAGTATTAATTTAAACTATATCTTTCAAGGAAATTTTGGTAAGTTGAAAGTGGTATTAAGGTCGAATGGCTTAATGGCAGGTTGGTGTGTGTGGTGTTGCCATTTCACCCTTACTATCATATATTGTAAGAAGCAAAGCGACAAGGAAAGTTCACACACTCCAGGCGGCAGAAGTCGGCAGGGTGAATAGACAGCAAGACGCACTCGTCTTGAGAGGATGTCATTTAAATATATAACACGTTACCTAGGAATTTCCAAAGCATCAGTGCCTTTGAGGCTAAACGTTGAAAAGAAGATGGTAACCTATATAACAGGCCTAGAGGACGACCCCCGAGAAGAACTCGATTGAAAATATCTGGGGCAACATCGTCAACAGGTGGGAGCTAGAACATGAAATTGATTGAGTGATTGATTTATAGATGCCACTAGGCATCTGGCGGCGCAACAGCTAGGGTCATATACCGCCCAATATGAAATGGTCATCTATATCATTAATAAAATATATACAAACATTAAATAATTTTCACTACCCCGATAGGGAGAAGCAGCATAAATAAAAACCCATATCATCAAAATATCACATACTACTCAAATAACCTACTTAAATTAAATATATAAAAGAATTAAAATATGAACGAAAGAAACATTAAACTTCACCTACTTAAAAAAGAATAGCCATAAAAATCATAAAATTTACAATTTGTAGAGGAGGCCAGTCTCCTCCACATAGGAGAGGGTGTTCCCTCCCACACTACAAGCCTCCTGCCAGAGCACCTAGGAGAGATCCTCCACTTGGCTAACACCCAATTCATCAGCATTGGTAGTCCAGACGGCAATTTAACTTCAGACGACAGAAGGATGGTGGTGTGAAGACAAACGCCTCCTCTCTCCGCATTAAATCGGTTGCAGAACCTTCTCAACTCTCTCAAGAAGCAGCTGCTTCTTACTCTAGTGAGAACGTTTCTAAGGTTTCACTACAAAAGATTCAGTTTCTCTTCCGCTTGAGCAGCGGAATGATTCTTCTACCTGTATTATGGATGTTGATGTATCTGCCTGTGTCAGTGATACCACTACTGTACAGGACAATACTAATGTTGTTTAAAAGAATTTCCCTGCTCATCTATCTTCACCTTCTTCTAAAATATCAGTTGCTTAAGGGACAGATATACGGGTCCCAATTACTGCCCCAAGTACTACTCCTCGGGTCCGCTCTTCTTAGGATTAGACAAAACTTATTGTTTGAGTTAAACCTTAGGTCAATGTAGTAGTGGGAAGTCCCTCCGTCAGGCTTCTCAAAAATCCGTACTAAAGCAACAATGTTCAAAGTCCTTCAGTGGAATTGCCATGGCTTGAGTGCCTCTTGGGAGGAACTGTGTGTTATTCTCTCTTTCTTCTCTCCTGCATGTATTTCTCTCCAAGAGACAATGCTTGGGGACTACATTCCTGCCAGTCCTCCAGCATACTCTGCATTTTATTCCAATTCATTTAAAGGGCAGGGTCACCATGGTTGCTCTGCCATCCTAGTTCGCCGAGATGTTCCATGCACGAGCCTGGAGCTTGACACTCCGCTCCAGGCTGTTGCAGTTAAGATTTTTATTGACCACCCCTACACTGTTTGCAATCTATACTTTCCTTCCAGTGTTACAGTTGAGAGAGGTGATCTCAACCGTCTTGTACGGGACCTTCCCTCTCTCTTTATTTTATTGGGTGATTTTAATGGTAGTCATCCTCTGTGGGGTGACAGTTCGGTCAACTCCAGGGGTGTTTTATTGGCTTTTTTTATTGAGGATGAGGGATTAGGGGTTTTTAATACGGAGGATGTGACACATTTTAATAGCCCTACTGGGACTTTTACCGCCATTGACATTTCCCTCTGCTCACCCAGTGCTCTGTTGGATTTTGCTTGGAGTGTGTTGCCTGACTTATATGGCAGTGACCATTTCCCTATACTTTTAGAAAATAACAGGTATGAACCGAAGTCTCGTCTACATAGGTGGAGATTAGAGAATGCTAATTGGCAGTTATTTAGCGAGCTAATTTCTTCGTTCTCTCCTGTAGCAGATTTTGGTAGCTCTGTAACATATTTTACTGATATGCTCCACACTACTGCTCTCAACTCTATCCCTAAAACTTTTGGCCACTTTCCCAAACGTCCTGTCCCTTGGTGGTCACCAGTCTGCACCACTGCTGTGCGGGAGAAGCGCCCTGCTTTCTCTCGCCTTCGTCGCAATCGTGGGGACCAAACTCTTTTAGATTACTTCTGACGGGCAAGGGCTCGGGCTAGATGAGTTTTAAAAGAGGCACGACGTGCATCTTGGAAGGCCTATGTGTCTTCAATTGATACTAAAACTCCACTCACCCAAGTGTTCAGGAGAGTCTGTAAGATATACCTATATATGACACTTCCCATATGGTATTTCCGTTGTAAATACCCCGGTTCCGAAATATGCTTCAACTATCCCCTTTATACAATAATGGGGGAGCGATGGGAATCGGAGTTTTGGGTATGATTACCTGTGGGGAAACACAAACACATTGTTTACGCTATTTATTATTGTCAATATTGCGTGTTTTCCCACATTTGGGAAGCTGTGTACAAGCCGTGGTCCCTAGTGAGTTCAGTAAGTTGCAACAGTCGAGCTTCTACCGTCGCTTCGTGAGGACTGAGGGACAGTTGCTGCGCAGACCAACTTCCTCCTCTGCTTCGTAAGTGTTTGATTTGTTTCTTTTTATATGAACTTATAAAAAGATGTTTCATTTCGCATATTCCAGTGTTTATAAGTTGCAGTTAAATAATTTTTTGGTTTAATTTGTTTTTAATTATATCATTTTAACCGAGAAAGTCAAGAAATTAAATGAGAGAGCTCCAGGTTAAAGAAAAGTTAAGTATAGGATAGCGCTTTACTGTAACCTTTGTAGATAGATTATTCATTGGTTCCCAGAAATAGGCCGAGTCAATGTAAAGATAATCTTATATGTTGAAATTGGAATAATAACATTAATGCCTATAATATCTTTCCTGTATTTATTTAGCAAACTTTATGGACCGATCCATAATTTATTGTACTTTACTTTTTGCTTATAATCTCTGAATTACTGTATACTCTACTATATTATTTCACCACATTTGTACCCAATAAACTACAAAGTTCCTATATATATAATAGCATTTCCTATATAATTCATTTATACATTTAAACTTTTATAACTCATATGTTTCTTTTGTATATTCCCTATACGGCTTTGTAGTGTGTCTTCGGCGTCATAGTGCTGTTACCATGACCATCAATGATATTGTTGTGTTCATCAGACAACGCAAGAGGTGACGTGGTTCCAACAACAGCACCACCAACTCACCACAACCTTCCATCACAGTAGCAGCTATAGTGATGGAAGTCTTTAACCACATTCTACTTAAAATAAGTGGTAAGTATATTTTTGTTTAATGTATCGTCGCTCGTCATACACACACACACACACACACACACACACATATATATATATATATATATATATATATATATATATATATATATATATATATATATATATATATATATATATATATAAACACAAAGATTATAATGATCTTATAACGACGAAGAAGCCCTTGCGTTATTACCCGGGGTGAACAGGCTCTATTATACACGGTAACACTTTTTGGTCAGTACTGAGGGTTATATACAAGTAGCCGTAGCCGAGTAGCGTAGTGAGATGCCGTGGTGGTTGCTGCAGTGGTCTGGAGAGCGAGTACACACACGTGTGATCTAGGCGGGAACAAGGTGGGGAAGCTTGGTGCAGGTAAGGGCAGGTTCGGCGGCCGGAGAAGCTGCTACGGGAGTTGGTGCAGGAGTAGAAGTGACCGCTCTTCCCCCTTTTATTCAGTTGGTCTCAAGATCCCGGATGTGACCCAGGAGTGGCCTCATCATCCCACGACCTTGGATGTACTTGCGGCGTTTAAGGAGCGGCTAGGTGCTACTGAGGCGGTTAAACAAAGGAGCGGACCAGCATGGCGCCACTACAGTACAGTGTTTAGGAAAGAGGGGAGGACATAATGCATACGTAATATATAATACATAAAAAAATTAATAAATAGGTGTAATACAGAGGTGTACGGCTAAAGTGTGGAGTGTGGGGTAGGGACGATGCAAATGTGTGTCGTTTAATAGTAGGTGATGCGTGTAGCTGGAAGCGTTGTGGAACATGGACAAATATTTACTAGGTTGCCTTATGGTGTGGCCAGAACAAGATGTGAATGCCTCAGGGACCATCGCTGGCTCGTCATCCCGTCGCTGTTGCTGCGAAGAGGGTGGTGTGGCAGGGCGTGGTAATGGTTGCGGTGCGAGGTCAGAGCTAACGGGACGAGAAGGCGTGGCTGGTAACGGCTGTGTGACAGGTCGTGGGTCCTGAGGGAGACTAGAGGGGATTACAGGTGTCAAGAGAAAATCGGGCGCAGGGTCAGGGTGGATGAGTGTGGGGTTAGGCGGGATGTGTTGATTGGGAGGTAGGTGGCTGGGTGGGGGGGGGGGGTGAAAGAGGAATAGGTAGGGGTGGGATAGGAGAAGTAAAGCGGGAACGGGAAGGAGGTGTAGGAGAGCTGCGAGGAGGCATAAGTGTTGGTGGGGAATTATGGGAGGATAGGGGTGAGGGCAGGGGTGAGGCAGGATGGAGTAGGGCAAGGTGGGGAGTGGATGGGAAGTAGGTGGTGAGTGTGGGTGAGGATGGGTTACGGTAGGTATAGGTGGGGTAGGGGAAGGTGAGCGAGGGAGTGGTGGGGCCGAAGATTGGGGTGGCTTGACCCGTTCCCAGGACGTGACGTATGGCTTACCTGCTACCTGGATTGTAACTGTAGCGTCCATCCTGGAGATAATGGGGTATGGACCAGTGAACGGTTTTTGTAGCAGTGTCCTGTGGGAATCAGTACGCAAGAACAAGTGAGTGGCGGTGTGCAGGCCAGGTGATGTGTAAGTTGTTCTGGAAGCGCTATTGCACGTAGGCATAGGTCGGTCGCTCGTGATGGCTGCTTTCAGGGACAGGAGGAAGGAGAGGTTGGAGGCGTCCAGGCTTGGAGATATTACTTGTGCGGGTAGGCGTAGGTCTTTTCCAAACACGAGTTCTGCTGGGGAGTGGTGTAGATTCTCCTTTACAGTGGTGTGGATGGTCAGGAGGATGAGAGGAAGGGCGTCGGACCACTGGTCCGGCTGCAGCGAGCGGAAGGTGTCCTTCAGCCTCCTGTGTAGATGTTCAACAATGCCGTTGCTGCCTGGGGTGTTATGCCATTGTTCATTGCCTCTTGGTCCCGAGCAAGGTAAGTAGTTCCTGCCACGCCCTGGACTCAAATTGGGTACCCTGATCCATCACGATCACTGCCGGAGGTCCAAAGTTAGCAACCCATGTATTGTGGAAGTGGCGAGCGGTACCCTCAGTGGTGATATCAGCCATAGGCATTGCAGTACACCAGCGTGTTGTCCGGTCCACACAGGTGAGGAGGTAACGTGAGCCGCGTGAAGGTGGGAGGGGTCTGACGATCTCCACGTGAACTGTGTGGAACCTGCTGGTGGGAACGGGGGACTTGTGTAGGGGTGGCCTGGTGTGGTGCCCCACTTTCGCCCTCTGACATGGCACAGATGTGTTCACCCACTCCTTAATTCGCTTCCTCATCCCAGTCCAAACTGCATGGTGGCTGATGAGGTGGAGAGTACCTGCGACCCCTGGGTGGTTTAAGGAGTGGAAATGAGTAAATACATTTTCCCTGATGGGGTTGGGGATGTACGGGCGAGGAGTGTCGCATCAGGTGTCGCACCAAAGCATAGTAACGCCGTCGAGAGCTGGGATGTACTCCAGCTGCAGGCCTCTGTCGCCAGTAAGGAGGTCGTTGATGTGTGAGTGTGACACTTGAGCTGCTGAGATGGCTGGGAAGTCCAGGAGTGGCATCTGTTGAATGGTAGAAACATTGGGAACAGGGGATGTCCTAGAAAGGGAGTCCGCCACGGCATTATCCTCATCTTTGACATGCCTGATGTCCATAGTAAACTCAGAGATAAATGCTAGGTGTCGTGTTACCCTCGGCGACCAGTTGTTCCAAGCTGTTGCATTGTGGTTGTGAGTGGCTTGTTGTCCGTGCGAATGTGGAAGCTCCTGCCTTCCAGGAAGTGATGGAAGTGCTTGACAGCATCTTGGATACCCACCTGTTCCCTGTCGAAGGCGCTGTATTTCCATTGTGGTGGCTCCAGGCACTTGCTGAAGAAGGCGATGGGCTTCAGCATACTGTTCACTTCCTGCCGCAGGACAGTTCCTACCGCGTCATTGAATGCGTCAGTGTAGATTGATGTAGGGGCGTATGTTGTGGAGTACGTGAGAAGAGTGGTGTTGGCAAGGCGTCGTTTGACGTCTTCGAAAGCATCAGTTAGCTTTTTCTGAGACGTCTTCTTTAGACCTCTGAGTAAGTCGTGGAGTGGGGCAAGGGTTGAGGCCGCGTGAGGAATGAAGCGATAGTAATAACTGACGATGCCTAAGAATTCCCGTACTTTCCTGGCAGTGGTGGGTAGAGGGAATTCCCTGACGGCTTCTACCTTCTGCGGCAGAGGGGTGATACCGTTGGGCGTAATCTGCTGCCCAAGGAAGTCCAAACTGTCGACACCTAGGACACACTTAGGGGGGGTGAATCTTAAGGCTGTACTGCTACAGGCGGTCACATAGTTCCCTCAGGTGCCGCTGATGTTGAGAGTGGGTGTGTGAGGCAACGTGGATATCGTCGATATATACGATGGTGTATTCCAAACCATGCAGCACCTTGTCCATGAACCTCTGGACGGCGTTATGTAATCCAAAGTTCATAGAAGGGAACTCGAACAGGCCAAAAGGAGTAGTGATTGCAGTCTTCTTAATATCGTCCTCCACTACCATTATCTGGTGGAAGGCATGTACAAGGGCTATTTTAGAGAATACCGCACACCTTTGGAGCTTGGAGTGGAAGACCAGGGAAGTATTGGGTACCTGTCGGGAATGGTAGCAGCGTTCAGGGCTCTGTAGTCGCCGCATGCCCTCCATTCATATGAAGAGGTGACGCCCATGCACTGCCAGACGATCTTGCAACCCCCTGCTAAATCATGACATCAAACGCCCTCTTCGCTGCTTCTAGCCTCTCGGGGTGCATCCTCTTGGGTTTGGCGAAGACAGGGGGGCCTGTCGTCGTCATGGTGTGACGTATACTTGGGTCATGAACATGCTGTGTGGTGGTGGTCGAGAGAAAGTTAGGAAATTCATGTATAATGTGTACGTAGGAATTGGAGTGTGTTATGTGTGTGATGGTAGGTGTGGAGTGTCGGCAGTGCTTGGCCTGGATAATGGCTCCAGACGGCTGGTGAATGAGGCGTTGACGTTTTGCATCGATCAGGAGATCGTATGCCATAAGGAAGTCGAGACCCAGGATAGGAGCCTGCACGTCCGCCTCGACAAAATACCATACCACATATTCTTGGCGGAGGAGGGTGACGCCCCTGCTCCTCGTGCCATAGGTAGCGATCGGTGACTTGTTAGCAGCAAGGAGGCCTTAGGCAGTAGAGGCCTGGCACTCCCTATCCTTAGACACTGGGGGAAGAACAATAACCTCCTACCCAGAGTCGACGAGGAAGTTGTCCCCCGACTCTAGATCTTCTACTCACAGGAGAGTGCGAGCTGTGTGACGAGGTGGTTGAGCAGGCTTGCTGGTGCGTTGATGGGCCAGTAGAAGTGGTGCGGTGGCGAGGATAGCGGCAGTGTTGTGGCTGGCAGGGGGAGCCTCTTGGGGGTGGTGGTGTTTGGTACGTCTGTTGCTGGGAGGCCCTGAAGTGAAAGTCGTCGGGTGAACGGTAGCATGGAGGGCGTTGTCTTGCCACCGCCTTACTCGTTTCCCTGCGTTTGTCTAGCAAATGGGCGGTAGGAGGAGGAACCCCAGGTACAAGGGGGGTGGCAGTTGCGTGCGGCGTTGCCGAACTGCTTGTGGTACGTGCAGTAGCTGAAGTTGTCCCATTGTTGCGAGGTGTGAGGAGTTATATGGCGGGTATTAGGGGGCTGTTTGCGTGCCGGGGGCGCCCACTGTTGTTGGTGGTGTGTCATTGGTGGCGCTGGGGGTGCGAGATATGGAGCGTGGAGTGGTTGATGAGATGTAGTGGTCCACTGGTGTTGGTGAGTAGATAGTGGTGTGTATAGTGTGTCGAATTTGTTGTTAAGTGTCTGTAAGTGTTGTATTAAGGCATTGTGTTGTTGTAGTGTAAGGTCTGGGTAGTGTTGTTGTGGTGGTGGGATGGTATGATGGATCTGAGGTATTTGTGAGGTGATGTTGTTGAGGGGATGAGAGGAGGTGTTGGTGATGTGGATGAGGTTGCACTTGCTGGTGATGAGGTGTTGGGATGATGTACTGGGGTTGATGTGTAAGGGGGGGGGATGTGGCTGGTGAGTTGGTGGTAGTGGAGGTTGCTGTTGTGCTTGAGGTAGTGGGTTAGGTACCATGGTCAGTGTGTGTGGCGTCGCGATGGTGGCGGTGGTATGATGTGTGGGCCCTGCCGGTGTCCCGTCGACGAATGTGACAATTGTGGAGTCAGCTAGCTTGCCGTACTCCTGGAAGGGCAGGTTAAGTTGTGCCTGTAAGTGGAGCTGGATAATGGTCGGCAGGAGCTTGGCGTGTCTTCCCTTGAGTACATCATCGTTGAAGGGCATAGCGGCTTTCTCATTTAGTTGCTGCATGTGCCGCAATAACTCAGAGGGACAGCGCCCATCCAACTGCATATCCTCTAGCGCCTTCAGGTACTGATGTGGTGTCATTCCGTGGCCTGAGAAGAGGGCGGCCTTCAGCTCATCATAGAGGGTGGCCTGGTTGAAGATGGCGATAAGTGGCGACAAGGACGAAAACACTTCACGCGGTAGGGCACGGATGATGGCCTGATATCTTTCGGCCTGTGTGTATGTCTGCCCCCGTCATACTGCCTCCAAGTGAAGGAACCATGCATGGACATTATAATTGAACGGCGTTGCGTAGGGCACGTGTAGAATGGGTGGTTGGATATTGCTGTGTGGAGGAGAGTTAGAGACGTGTGGGAGCGACATATTGGGAGAGAAGTGTGTAGTGACGGTAAGAGTTGCCATGTCGAGGGCTCCTTACTTAGCAGAGGACGTGGGGGAGGGGTAGAGCACTGGGGGTGTGGTGTGTGGGCAGTGTGTAGAGGCACGTGAAAAGGAGACGGTAATGGGTAAGAGAAAGAATTGCCACGGGGGAGAGTAATGAATGGCAGGAGTGTAAATGAGGCAGTAGGGTACAGTACAAGGAAAACGGAGCGTTAGATGGGTGACACTGGGGTAGAACGAGAGGATGACGGTTGGGAGAGAGGACAGAGAAAACAGAGCGAGCGAGGGCAGACGGAAGTAGGGTAGACAATAGGTTGTGGTGAAAGGATGGGGGGTGGGAGAAAGGACACAGATAACGGAGCGAGTGAGGAGGAGATGGAGGTAGGGGAGACAAAAGGGATAGAGTACAGGGGTGGCGGGTGGGGATGAGGCTGAAGTGGAGGACAAAGGGTGCACAGGGTGTAATGTGAAAGGGGGTACCACGAGGGACTTGGGAGTTATATCGGGGAAAATGGGTGGTGGAGGGAGAGACAATAATACTGCATGGGGAAAGTAGGGACTACACTGTGAAAGGAGGAAGGGGTAGCAGGTAAAAAAAAAGTGGGCGAGGAGTAGGCACGGATACAATAAAAGAGAGGATGTGTATCGAAGGGAAAGTACACAGGGTAAAAAATGGCAAAGAATGGGAGATAGATTAGCACTGGGGTTGGTAGCACAATGGAACAAAATGGGGAGGTGTATGTACCTGGTGTGTTGCAGGGGGTGATGGGCGTCTTGACATGGTCTCCGGTGTTGTAGGTGAGGTGAGCGTCGAGTAGTGTGGAAAGTGGAGTAGATAGTTGTGGTGTACGTGAGCGTAGAGTAGCGTAGCATGTAGATGTAGCACGTATACTGGAGGGATAGAACACTGGGGAATATCTAAAGTTTGGGTAGTGGCGGGCAGGGAATGAAATTACGGGGCTACTAGTGAACACACAGGGACGGGGTGGCTGGGACACACATGGTGATGGGGAAATTGAATGAGTCGCACAAGGGAACAAATAGGGGTAATAAAGGGGGAGAAGTGAAAAAAATGGGGAAATACGGGACACAAAAGGGACCGGGGGCCACGGTAACACCTGGGGTTAGGAAAGAAGAGGTGATGGGAAGAGAGGTGGCAGGTATGGGTTAGGGAGGAAATTAGGCTAAAAGAAAGGAAGTGTGCGGGGACGTTACGTTAAAGTGGAAAAAAAAAACGTGGGAGGGAGAGAACACTGGGAACAATGAAAATAAATAAAACAGGGAGGGTACAGTGTAAAATGTTTGTGTGAAAATACCTTCTGATACCAGCAAGAGTCGTGGGCTGCTGGGGATGTCGTAGGTGAAGAGTGGCGTCGTTTGGAGATTGGGGCAGCTTGGAATACGTGGAATGGAGTGTAGGAGATGCGTAGGTTGTGTGTAGCTGCGAGGTGGCGTAGCTTGGAAAGTGGAGCAGCTTGCGACCCGTGGAGTGGAGTGTACAGTAGTGTGCTTACATGGTTAGTATGCACGTAGCGTGGAGAAGCTTGCAGGCACGTACAGCCATATGTACTAGCCTTGGTACCAGTGTAAAAAGAGCTGAAGCCGGGGTCACCAATTATAATGACAAAGAAGCCCTTGCGTTACTACCCGGGGTGAACAGACTCTAGTATACAAGATAACACTTTATTGGTAAGTACAGAGGGTAATATACAAGTAGCCATAGGTAGCCTGCCTGCCGAGTAGCATAGTGAGAGGCTGTGGTGGTTGCTGCAGTGGTCTGGAGAGCGGGTACATACACGTGTGATCAAGGCGAGAACACGGTGGGGAATCTTGGTGCAGGTAACGGCAGGTTCGGCATCGTAGTAGCTGCTACGGGAGTTGGCGCTGAAATAGAAGTAACCGCTCCACTCTGTTTTATTCAGTTGGTCTCAAGATCCCGGATGTGACCCAGGAGCGGCCGCGTCATCCCACAACTCTGGATGTATTGTACTTGCGGCGATTAAGGAACGGCTAGGTGCTACTGAGGCGGTTAAACAAAGGAGCTGGCCAGCATGGTGCCACTACAATCTGAAATTACTTGGACGTTGCTCAGTTGCAGCAATACATTCGTATACAGGAAATACTATGTGTCAGTGTTTTTATTGTTTATTTTTCTTTATATTAGATTTACAGCCTCATACTGTAGTATCATGTTATATTTTTACTGTCTTGGCAGTACCATATCCTACCTACACAGTACACACATAATATCATGACCAGAGGTAATTTTAGCATCCTGTAGGAAGCTTCTATTAACGAGTTTGTGTCATAGAAATACTCCTTATCTTTACGTGATGTGACTCTTTCAGTTTGATCCTTCATCTGACCTTTGTAACCTATATAGTAAAATTTGTTTTCAATAGTATTTAAAGTGCTTACTTTTGTCAACGTATTTTATGTTTTCAACATATATGTTCCAGTGAAGTATAAATATATTGCTTACGCTGATATAAATTTCAACATTTCATTATAAAAAAGAATCTTTAATGAATAAACATCATTTACCTGTAAAATTTCTCACGTACAGCTCATGACAATATTGTTTGAATTTCTTCCACATTTATTAGAGCCTGTTCTTATCCTTCACCTACATCATTCCTTATCAGTTGTTAAATTGGATAATGGATCAGAGTGACAGAGTTGCATACACAGTTTTCATTGGTAGAGTTACTTCCTCCTTAATAACATATATAGGAATATAAATGTATATTTAACGAACTTTATCATGGATATTAATGGTCTTTCCTTTACCCTAATATTATCTGACAATACAAAACAGTATAAGTTATTATCCTATGTATGTTATCGGTTACAATAAGTGAGTATTATTCTTGTTTGTAAAGTCTCTGGATACGACTATGAAAGTAAAACCGACCAACATGTTGGGCCACAACAGTCTATAATCAATATAGGAGCAGGTACTGTACAGAGTTGTTGTTAAGTGAACCTGGACACAGATTATAATAATAATTATCGTCCAACAAACCACCAGTTCGCGGATCTCTTAGTTGGGAGGCAAACATCTTTATCTCGTTTATCGAATATGGAATCCAGTAACGAAATATTGGCTTGTGTGATAATTATCATGGGCAAGTTGAAACTGGTAGCATGAATGATGAATTAATGATAAATCAGAGACATATTTCACCTAATACAATGCAAACATGTTTTCATGGGTTTTATTCTTCTCCAAGCTATTTCAATGTGTATATTTCAAAATGATAAACCATTTCAACGTTACATGTCCGTATACCTCTCAATGTTTCACAGAACCAGTGACATCAACGATCAACCCGTGACATAATCATATTAATAAAAAGAACCATAAACTTCAAAAGCAAACATAGATAAGATACAGTACATTACTGAAGTACAGCTGGCCGTACTGGCCGTGAGGGCCACCACAGCGTTGTCAGCACTAGCCGAGATAGTAACCGTGAATCATCAGAAGTTTGCTCTGATCGAAGCATTCGCAGGTAGTTAGGGGTGGTAAAGAGGGACGTGACTTGAGGTAGGACGGGGGTTTGGGGAATGTGGGTGGGTGCCTGTACACGAGAGGTGAGAGATAACGATTGAGGAGGTGAGAGAAGAGTGGAATATTGAATAAAAAAAAAACAACTGTTTTTTCATCTTAAATATTTTGTTATTCGGTTTTACTTTTACCATCATTGAAAATAAGATCAACTTTAAATATTATGCTGTAACACAAAGACAAAAGAGGAAACATTATTGTATACATTAATCGTATTGTATTCACTTGTTGTTTTCAAGCAATAGACGCTGTAAAATACAGACAATAACTGCCTGAAAATCATGAATCAGAATGCTCTTTATTAAGTAAATGTAACAAATGAAAATGACTTCATACGGCATGTTTTTTTTTTTTTCTTAATTCATTGCGCCGTAGCGTCAGTCAATAGGCAGACAACAGTACACAAGGGTAGGCGGGACTCACGAGAACCCAATGACCACACACACACACAAGCACACACACATGCGCACACACATCACGAAAACATAACAGAATGAAACACAAGCATACAGACAAATATTTACATCATGACCTACTTAAATCCACCAAAATGAGGGTGGCGCACCAGAAGTTCCTCCAGAACCTAATGGTTCAGCAGGTGTCGACAAACCACTTCAAGTGGCAGGCCCTGGGGCAGCAAGTGTCGGGCAGTGGGGCAGGCTAGGCAATAGTGCTCTATAGTGTTAGCCCGAGGCGCTCGACACAAGCGACACTCATTGAAGGGAGGCTCACCCTGCATCACAGCAACCTGCCACGGTGGCCAGTAGCCAAGCTTCAAACGAGCAGAGACTACATTGTGCCTCCGAACAATGAGGCCTCGAAGACGGTAGGAATATTAGTGACGGCAGACAGACTCGTAATGGGTGATGGAGATGCTGAAGGGCCTCTCTGCATCCCTGCGTCGCCGTACAGGGAGGAGATCGGCGGAGAGGTAACATGTCAGGGAGAGAGGACGTCCAGTACCACGAGGAGGCAGATGACAGGCTTCCTTTGCGAGTCTGTCAACTGTACCATTGTGAGTACGTCCAGCAGGCAGTATGGGAGGGACCGGGTAGTTTGATCTAAGAGAAGTCCTGACTAACTGAGAGTAATGGGGTGAAAGATGTGGGAAATGGAGGCACTTGACAGTGAGGCAAGTAACATTAAAATAAATTCTCTCGATTAATGGGGGAAGACGCAACTCACGCTGCATGTTCACTATCCTGGTCGACATTGGACAGCCGAGAATTATTCTCATTGCTCTATTCTGAATTTTTTCTAAAGTTTCCAGAGTAGCCCTAGGAAGTTTAATCAAAGCAGGGGAAAGGTAATCAACAACTGAACGGATAAAAGCAATATAGATGGTCCTGGCTACTGGGATTAAGATGCCCGAGGAGTTGTTAGATAGCCATTGAAGTGGTGTAAGTCGGCGCTGGAGACGACCCAATAAGTCCTGGACAATGGGATGGTCTTGAGGTCTGGCAGGGACAATCGGCCAAATATTGACTGGCGCATCCAGGTAGCAGTACTGGGAACACATGGGAATGACAGTCCCTCCAATGGTGAACACTGGCTGAGCTTAAGGAAGGCGGCAGGTGAATATTCTGCTCTTATCTGGGGAGACAATAATGCCACAGTGAGAGGAGGCCACAGAGAAGGAGTCAAGAAACCGCTGGAGATCCCTTGGTGAGGTAGAATGAACACAGATATCATCAGCATAGCACGTAATTGTAGTTCTAGGAATATCAGGGATAGAAGTGAGCAACTGATGCATCAGAATATTAAATAACAATGGGCTGAGAACACCACCTTGAGGCGTACCAAGATGAAAACTGCGCAAAGGACTGAGTGCACCACTGAAAAACACACGAGAGGTCCTGTTACTCAGGTAGCCCCGAATCCACCGTAGTAGATTACCCTTTATCCCAAAGTCAACCAGTTGATCCAAAATGACGTCTCTATTAGCAACATCGAAGTCACTTCGAAGGTCAATGAAGGCCACCACACTGTCTCTGGAAAGGCGAGAGTACAGGTCGACTAGGCAGTGATGTGTGCTCCGCTGGGGAAGGAAACCAAACAACCATGGAGAAAGGCGATCCTGCAGTCTGTACATGAGACGATTGAGTAAGATTCTCTCCATAACCTTACAGAAACAGGAAGTAAGGGAAATAGGCCTGAACTTCACAGTGCCGGGCTTAGGGATGGGTATTATTGTGCTGCTGGTCCAGGCTCGTGGTACACAACTGTCACGAAGACAAAGATTGTACAGTCGAAGTAGAGGGTTCCCAGGAACTTGTTGAAGTAGGCGCAGCACAGCATAAGTAATACCATCATCACCAGGGGAAGAAGCTCTACCCCGAGAGAGAGCACGGCGCAACTCCTCCTCAGTTATCTCCTCTGCATCATCGCCATCATCTTGTAACAGAGCAGACATTAGACGTAGCCGATGGACAGCAGCAAGGGAAGCGAGTGCATCTTGTATGTGGATGGGTAGACTTGCTGGGGTAGATTGTTCTGACCAGGCATCGACCATAGTCAGCAGGAGTGTGATGACGAGCAGTGGCCGGTGTCTTTTTAACAACCCGACGGATGAGGTGCCACATAGAAGCCACACTTGTTTGCTGGTTGATGCTGTCCGTGAACCGCTGCCAAGACTCGGTGTGAGCACAATCCTGTAGGGCAACTAAAGCGTCCCTAGACATCTGGTAACGATGGAGAAGGTCAGGGGTTGGGTTGGCTTGAAACAATAGGCCATCACGTTCAGCCTCCTCCTTTGCCTCCTGTATACGTGCATCCAGCGTCCAGGAGTGGGCAGTATGGCGATGCTGGAGGTGTGGCCGGGAGATGTATAGCCTATAAAAGTCATGAGTAGCAGATACAAGATCAGAGTACAACTGTTCAGCTGATGATATGTCAAATGTAGGGAATACATGGGCCATAAATAAGATGTAAGTCGGGCAATATTTAGGGGGCACAGCAATACGCAAACGAGTAGCTGAAGCACCTGACCCAGCAGTTAGAGAATAATGAAACCGAAGAGCAATGTGATCAGAGAATAAGGCTGGCATGGAGGAGCACTGGACCTGAGATGCTATCAGGCCAGATGAGAGGATGTAATCCAGAGTACCTCCCCGGCAATGAGTGGCACCGCCAGTGTCCCAGTGTGTCAGATGATGATTGCGGATGTATGAAAGGAGACGAACACCATTACGATTAATAGAGCCAGAACCATCACCCAATTCAGAATGCCGAGCATTAAAATCTCCCATATACACCATACCACGCACTGTTGGAGAAGGAAGAGCCTCAAGAGTGAGTCTAGCTGGGGCAGAATAGACATTACGTAGTTGCAGTACTCCATTCCCAGGTAGAACCTCAAATAGCTGAAAGGTCATGTCAGGATCAGTGGAGGTACGGAGAAGGCGATGTGGCAAGGAGCTATGTATGTAAGTCAGTAGACCATTCCTTACCAGATGAACATATGGCACATAACCTGAGAGGGGAGGAGCTTGCCCAGCAGCGAGCGGCCGTCCTGGAAATGCTTCCTGGAGAAAAATAACACTGGGATAATGACGAAAAACATAGGCCTTGAGTTGAGTGAGCTTAGCATAACTGGTGATACCACATACTTTCCAGGAGATGACATCCAGCCGGCAATCACTAGCGAACTCTGTATTTGGAGGTAGAAGTCCAGTGAGTGGGGGCAGATGAGCGACCTGGAGAAGAAGATAGACCAGGAGAAGGGACTGACTCGAAAAGCTTTTCAAGGCGAGATGCAACAGTATCCATCTTTTCGGTAAGGGTAGTGACAGTTGAGATGAAGGCCTGCTGAGCCTCGACTAAGGTGGAGAGTTTGGAGTCATTGGCAGCCTGAGTGGCAACTAGCCCATCAATCCTGGCTTAAATAGCAGAAAAGCGGTTTTCGAGAGCCGTACATCGTGCCACGAGGGTAGCAACAGACTTATGGAGGGCCAGGTCTGGAGGTGAGGCAGGGCTGGTAGGAGGAGCAGACTGGGGAGGTGGTGGTGGTGGTGGTGGAGGCGGAGCAATAGTAGAGACACGAGCATGAACCTGACGTCGAGTACATCCATGCCACACGTTAACCCCTGGCTGAAGGCATCGTGGACACTTCCATCGAGACGTATCTTCAGGAGGTGAAGGCTCAGAGGTGGAGGCAGCAGGACGTGATGGTTCACTCCTGACAGGACACGTCTTGGAATCATGGTCGGCAGCACACCATGCACACTTCGGCCTGGCAGAACAGTACCGGGAGATATGCCCAACTCCCCAGCACCTGTAGCACCAAGGCTGGTCATAATGAAGTTTTCTCACCTCACACGGTGGGAGACAAGGGAGGAAATCAAAGGAAATCTCATTTGGAGGTGGATCGGGTTGACTCCAGACAACAACAATACGGCTAATGGGGAACCATCTTGGACAAAACGACAGGTAGAGTACACACCAGGGTATCCTTTGGCAAGTTTCGGGTCAACATCAATAGGAAAACGGGTGAGGATGTAGCTGGGGAACTTACGAGGCCTCTCGGGTGAGTCTTCAAGAATGAGAGGCAGAGATAAAAATTCACCAGCCTTCACTCTATCAATGATGTCCTTACGCTTCCTAGAGATGTAGACAAACCGGGAGGTGACAGCAGCCATCTTTACTTCAGCTAGTTCACGCTGCAACTGGAAGGTCCTGTTGACATCAGACAACCAACGCAGCTTTGTGTCCGTAGATGGGTTTCCAGAGAAGGAGAGTTTGACATAGGCATCTCTCGGGGCAAAAGCACGAAGGTTGGACGAGGGCAAGGAGTTGGTATACAAAGAAGAAACACCAAGGTGAGGCAGAGAAGGTACGTCGTGCACAGCTGAAGCACCCTTGGCAGTCTTGGCAGCTGGAGGCAAACATTCCACACCATCGGAATCCTGCGTGGAGTCGGACGAAGTATCAACAGGTCGCTTGGTAGAGGTTGAGGAGGTGGACGGCTGCAACCTGAGCTGCGGAGTGACCGAGGAGAGGGGGGGATGGTTGCGAGAAGGCAGCTCAGGCCAGTGATCCTCAATTGGAGACTCGTCTTCCTCCGACATTGCCAAGTCGGCCTCCAAGCAGGAATCCGCACTCTCCATCAGGCCAGGCAAGGCCTAGATGGAAAGCAAACAACAACACAAACAACTAAGCACTCAATCAGCCAGGGACACACACACAGACAATCACAACAAAACAATACACAGAACCACAACAGACAAACAACACCAGCAACACCACAGAAACAACAACACACAAACAAGAACTCACAAACAACACAAAAAACACAAACAAGAGCTCCAAAACAACACAAACAACAACACAAACGAGAATGGAGGTAGAGCGCCACGAGTACGTCCACACTCCACCTGTTCTGGAGTGAGACTGCAATGATGTGTACGATCCATGAAGGGATTTGGTGCCCCAATGGACCCGAGCCAATTCCTATCCTGTCTTCAGCTGTCCTTTTTTCTTTATTTTCCTATATGTTTATTGTTCCACCTCTCTGCTCCCTTTTGGTACAGTCATGGTCAATAGTCCTGCAACACCTTCCAATGAGATGGCTTCGAAAAATGATCCGAAACTATAGCTGTTGGTCTCTGCAATATTTGGTTCATAAGATTCAATCAAATTACTCGCTTTTATTCACCAGGTTGCAGGACTTTTGGCCATGACTGTACAAGGTCATTCTGGCATAGCACAATTTTCTGTCTTTGCATACTTGTACAGTCGGCGGCAATAGTCCTGTCGCCTCACTTGCTTCACCGAGACACGCAATGTTCATGGTCTCGAGAAATACGCACTCTTTCTTCACCAAATAATCTCGAGTCTATGAACATCGCGTGCCTCGGTGAAGCAAGTGAGGCAACAGGACTTTTGTCGCCGACTGTACAGTATGTACAGCTGGTCGCACTCCCGCTAGGGCCACCACAGCGTGTTCAACGCTGCCCGAGATAGTAACCCCGAAACACCAGTAGAGAGATCCGCTCGAAGCATTCACAGCCGGTAAGGGGGAGTGGTACAGCCATGGCTGATAGTGCTGGACCAGGGTCCAAGGAGTGTTGGAGAGCAACTGAACAGAGTTCGAAAAAGTGAGTCTTCTAAACCTCTCTCAACGTTGAGAATGGTTTTGAAAATTCACTAGTTCGAACTCTGTTCAGTTGCTCTCCAACACTCCTTGGACCCTGGTCCACCACTATCAGCCATGGCTGTACGTAGGTTTTTTTTTGAGGATGGAAGGGGATTTGAGGAGAATGTTGGGATACCTATGCACGAGAGGTGAGGGATGACCTAGGAGACGGATGAGTGGAAGCTAAAATAAAAGACTATAATACCTGGTAACCAATCATATATATTTTTATACTTTTATTGTCAAGTTTTTGACGCTGTGAAAGAGTGGCACAATTACTGCATGGAAATCATGAAGCATATCGCTCTTATATATAGCAAATGTGATACCTTAATATTGCTTGCGGTAACTGCTGATACCACTTGCACACACCTCCGTATCCTCCTTATTTAGCGTTACCTAACACTCGGTAAAATTGGCTCGCGTATCTCTCGCATGATAACATGAGTGTCATATTCTAGATACCACACAGTAGCCTATTTCATTCAAGATAACCAGAAACAACTTATTACTATTTCTTTAACACCTAAGTGACGATATTGTATCCGAATGTGTTAATTTTCATACAATACAATAAATTGTTTATAGCTAAGACACCGTACGCGAGAGTATTGTTTGTAGAGTATCGGATGAAACTTAATGGGTTTTGACTCCCCATTCGATCGCGAATCAATCCATTTGAGCTTAACAAAACAATTATATATTTACTTGAGCTTAATAGTTTGTCATTCTTATTCCCCTTCTCTTCTGATTTTTTTTTTTTTTTTTTTGTCATCTTATAACAAAAAACAAGCCCCTGCGTGAACAGACCCCGGGGTGAACAGACTCTAGTATACACGGTAACACATTACTGGCACAGTCTCGCTCCAGAACAGGTGGAGTGTGGACGTACTCGTGGCGCTCTGCCTCCTTTCTCGTTTGTGTTGTTTTGGAGCTCGTGTTTGTGTTTTTTGTGTTGTTTGTGAGTTCTTGTTTGTGTGTTGTTGTTTCTGTGGTGTTGCTGGTGTTGTTTGTCTGTTGTAGTTCTGTGTATAGTTTTATTGTGATTGTCTGTGTGTGTGTGTGTGTCCCTGGCTGATTGAGTGTTTAGTTGTTTATGTTGTTGTTTGCTTTCCATCTAGGCCTTGCCTGGCCTGATGGAGAGTGCGGATTCCTGCTTGGAGGCCGACTTGGGAATGTCGGAGGAAAACGAGTCTCCAATTGAGGATCACTGGCCTGAGCTGCCTTCTCGCAACCCTCCCCCCCTCTCCTCGGCCACTCCGCAGCTCAGTTTGCAGCCGTCCACCTCCTCAACCTCTACCAAGCGACCTGTTGATGCCTCGTCCGACTCCTCGCAGGATTCCGATGGTGTGGACTGTTTGCCTCCAGCTGCCAAGACTGCCAAGGGTGCTTCAGCTGTGCACGACGTACCTTCTCTGCCTCACCCTGGTGTTTCTTCTTTGTATACCAACTCCTTGCCCTCGTCCAACCTTCGTGCTTTTGCCCCGAGAGATGCCTATGTCAAACTCTCCTTCTCTGGAAACCCATCTACGGACACAAAGCTACGTTGGTTGTCTGATGTCAACAGGGCCTTCCAGTTGCAGCGTGAACTGGCTGAAGTGAAGATGGCTGCTGTCACCTCCCGGTTTGTCTACATCTCTAGGAAGCATTAGGACATCATTGATAGAGTGAAGGCTGGTGAATTTTTATCTCTGCCTCTCATTCTTGAAGACTCATTCGAGAGGCCTCGTAAGTTCCCCAGCTACATCATCACCCGTTTTCCTATTGATGTTGACCCGAAACTTGCCAAAGGATACCCTGGTGTGTACTCTACCTGTCGTTTTGTCCAAGATGGTTCCCCATTAGCCGTATTGTTGTTGTCTGGAGTCAACCCGATCCACCTCCAAATGAGATTTCCTTTGATTTCCTCCCTTGTCTCCCACCGTGTGAGGTGAGGAAACTTCATTATGACCAGCCTTGGTGCTACAGGTGCTGGGGAGTTGGGCATATCTCCCGGTACTGTTCTGCCAGGCCGAAGTGTGCATGGTGTGCTGCCGACCATGATTCCAAGACGTGTCCTGTCAGGAGTGAACCATCACGTCCTGCTGCCTCCACCTCTGAGCCTTCACCTCCTGAAGATACGTCTCGATGGAAGTGTCCACGATGCCTTCAGCCAGGGGTTAACGTGTGGCATGGATGTACTCGACGTCAGGTTCATGCTCGTGTCTCTACTATTGCTCCGCCTCCACCACCACCACCACCACCTCCCCAGTCTGCTCCTCCTACCAGCCCTGCCTCACCTCCAGACCTGGCCCTCCATAAGTCTGTTGCTACCCTCGTGGCACGATGTACGGCTCTCGAAAACCGCTTTTCTGCTATTTAAGCCAGGATTGATGGGCTAGTTGCCACTCAGGCTGCCAATGACTCCAAACTCTCCACCTTAGTCGAGGCTCAGCAGGCCTTCATCTCAACTGTCACTACCCTTACCGAAAAGATGGATACTGTTGCATCTCGCCTTGAAAAGCTTTTCGAGTCAGTCCCTTCTCCTGGTCTATCTTCTTCTCAAGGTCGCTCATCTGCCCCCACTCACCGGACTTCTACCTCCAAATACAGAGTTCGCTAGTGATTGCCGGCTGGATGTCATCTCCTGGAATGTATGTGGTATCACCAGTTATGCTAAGCTCACTCAACTCAAGGCCTATGTTTTTCGTCATCATCCCAGTGTTATTTTTCTCCAGGAAGCATTTCCAGGACGGCCGCTCGCTGCTGGGCAAGCTCCTCCCCTCTCAGGTTATGTGCCATATGTTCATCTGGTAAGGAATGGTCTACTGACTTACATACATAGCTCCTTGCCACATCGCCTTCTCCGTACCTCCACTGATCCTGACATGACCTTTCAGCTATTTGAGGTTCTACCTGGGAATGGAGTACTGCAACTACGTAATGTCTATTCTGCCCCAGCTAGACTCACTCTTGAGGCTCTTCCTTCTCCAACAGTGCGTGGTATGGTGTATATGGGAGATTTTAATGCTCGGCATTCTGAATTGGGTGATGGTTCTGGCTCTATTAATCGTAATGGTGTTCGTCTCCTTTCATACATCCGCAATCATCATCTGACACACTGGGACACTGGCGGTGCCACTCATTGCCGGGGAGGTACTCTGGATTACATCCTCTCATCTGGCCTGATAGCATCTCAGGTCCAGTGCTCCTCCATGCCAGCCTTATTCTCTGATCACATTGCTCTTCGGTTTCATTATTCTCTAACTGCTGGGTCAGGTGCTTCAGCCACTCGTTTGCGTATTGCTGTGCCCCCTAAATATTGCCCGACTTACATCTTATTTATGGCCCATATATTCCCTACATTTGAAATATCATCAGCTGAACAGTTGTACTCTGATCTTGTATCTGCTACTCATGACTTTTATAGGCTATACATCTCCCGGCCACACCTCCAGCATCGCCATACTGCCCACTCCTGGACGCTGGATGCACGTATACAGGAGGCAAAGGAGGAGGCTGAACGTGATGGCCTATTGTTTCAAGCCAACCCAACCCCTGACCTACTCCATCGTTACCAGATGTCTAGGGACGCTTTAGTTGCCCTGCAGGATTGTGCTCACACTGAGTCTTGGCAGCGGTTCATGGACAGCATCAACCAGCAAACAAGTGTGGCTTCTATGTGGCACCTCATCCGTCGGGTTATTAAAAAGACACCGGCCACTGCTCGTCATCACACTCCTGCCGACTATGCCCAACAACTTGTCGATGCCTGGTGAGAACAATCTACCCCAGCCAGTCTACCCATCCACATACAAGATGCACTCGCTTCCCGTGCTGCTGTCCATCGGCTACGTCTAATGTCTGCTCTGTTACAAGATGATGACGATGATGCAGAGGAGATAACTGAGGAGGAGTTGCGCCGTGCTCTCTCTCGGGTTAGAGCTTCTTCCCTTGATGATGATGGTATTACTTATGCTGTGCTGCGCCTACTTCAACAAGTTCCTGGGAACCCTCTACTTCGACTGTACAATCTTTGTCTTCGTGACGGTTGTGTACCACGACCCTGGACCAGCAGCACAATAATACCCATCCCTAAGCCCGGCACTGCGAAGTTCAGGCCTATTTCCCTTACTTCCTGTTTCTGTAAGGTTATGGAGAGAATCTTACTCAATCGTCTCATGTACAGACTGCAGGATTACCTTTCTCCATGGCTGTTTGGTTTCCTTCCCCAGCGGAGAACACATCACTGCCTAGTCGACCTGTACTCTCGCCTTTCCAGGGACAGTGTGGTGGCCTTCATTGACCTTCGATGTTGATAATAGAGACGTCATTTCGGATCAACTGGTTGACTTTGGGATAAAGGGTAATCTACTACGATGGATTCGGGGCTACCTGAGTAACAGGACCTCCAGTGTGATTTTCAGTGGTGCGCTCAGTCCTTTGCGCAGTTTTCATCTTGGTACGCCTCAAGGTGGTGTTCTCAGCCCATTGTTATTTAATATTCTGATGCATCGGTTGCTCACTTCTCTCCCTGATATTCCTGGAACTACAATTACGTGCTATGCTGATGATATCTGTGTTCATTTTACCTCACCAAGGGATCTCCAGCGGTTTCTTGACTCCTTCTCTGTGGCCTCCTCTCACTGTGGCATTATTGTCTCCCCAGATAAGAGCAGAATATTCACCTGCCGCCTTCCTTAAGCTCAGCCAGTGTTCACCATTGGAGGGACTGTCATTCCCATGTGTTCCCAGTACTGCTACATGCGCACGCCAGTCAATATTTGGCCGATTGCCCCTGCCAGACCTCAAGACCATCCCATTGTCCAGGACTTATTGGGTCGTCTCCAGCGCCGACTTACACCACTTCAATGGCTATCTAACAACTCCTCGGGCATCTTAATCCCAGTAGCCAGGACCATCTATATTGCTTTTATCCGTTCAGTTGTTGATTACCTTTCCCCTGCTTTGATTCAACTTCCTAGGACTACTCTGGAAACTTTAGAAAAATTTCAGAATAAAGCAATGAGAATAATTCTCGGCTGTCCAATGTCGACCAGGATAGTGAACATGCAGCGTGAGTTGCGTCTTCCCCCATTAATCGAGAGAATTTATTGTAATGTTACTTGCTTCACTGTCAAGTGCCTCCATTTCTCACATCTTTCACCCCATTACTCTCAGTTAGTAAGGATTTCTCGTAGACCAAACTCCCCTGTCCCCCCCATACTGCCTGCTGGACGTACTCTTAAAAGGTCTGTTTCCTCTAAGCTCCGTGGTATTAATATAGATATAATGGTTGCAGACGTCTCCCCAGGGCCCCCTCCATGGATGCTACGAACACCTGATGTGAGCTTTACACCTACTTCCAAGTCGGAGCTGCCTTCTCTGCAGCGGCAGTTGGCTCTGGAACACATAGAAACAGTGACTTCCTCCATCACAGATCCATACTGCCTCTACACTGATGGCTCATTGCAGGTGGATGGTACAGCAGGTTGTGCCATTTCCCCGCCTGACCTGGAGTCACCTCCAGGGGGCTGGGTTGGCCGTCGTCTCTGTAACCACTCTAGCTCAACATTGTGTGAACTGTATGCCATTTTGGATGCTGTTAGTGTTGTTTGTCAACGTGGAGTGAATGCTACCATTTTTTGTGACTCCAAACCTGCCCTTCATTCCCTCTCTAGTGTTCAGCCAACACACACTACTGTCATTCAGCAGATTTTATCGTTTTTGGCCTTATTGCGTCATCGTAACTTGACTGTCAATTTTTTATGGGTGCCATCCAATGTAGGTTTACGTCACAATGGTACAGTTGACAGACTCGCAAAGGAAGCCTGCCATCTGCCTCCTCGTGGTGCTGGACGTCCTCTCTCCCTGACATGTTACCTCTCTAAAGTCCGCTCCGCCGCTATCTTCCCTGTACGGCGACGCAGGGATGCAGAGAGGCCCTTCAGCATCTCCATCACCCATTACGAGTCTGTCTGCCATCACTAATATTCCTACCGTCGTCGAGGCCTCATGGTTCAGAGGCACAATGTAGTCTCTGCTCGTTTGAGGCTTGGCTACCGGCCACCGTGGCAGGTTGCTGGGATGCAGGGTGAGCCTCCCTTCACTGAGTGTCGCTTGTGTCGAGCGTCTCGTGCTAACACTATAGAGCACTATTACCTAGCCTGACCCACTGTCCGACACTTGCTGCCCCAGGGCCTGCCACTTGATGTGGTTTGTCGACACCTGCTGAACCATCAGGTTCTGGAGGAACTTCTGGTGCGCCACCCTCGTTTTGGTGGATTTAAGTAGGTCATGATGTAAATATTTGCCTGTATGCTTGTGCTTCATTCTGTTATGTTTTCGTGATGTGTGTGTGTGTGCGCATGTGTGTGTGCTTGTGTGTGTGTGTGGTCATTGGGTTCTTGTGAGTCCCGCCTACCCTTGTGTACTGTTGTCTGCCTATTGACTGACGCTACGGCGCAATGAATTAAAAAAAAAAAAAAAAAAAAAAAATCATTGCATACAATAATTCCTAAAAGGTAAACAGATAAAATCGGTGTTTCATACAAATATAGAAGCCGTGTTTATACTGAACCGAGAATTATGAAATAATGGAGGATGATAATTATGTGAGTACATGGCTGTGACAGTAGAGAGTTTGGCGTAATTACTGATTCGCATACATCACTCCGAAATTAGTAGTATTTATATAATACTGTATGTATAATCAGGATGGGTGCCTACGAGGGTGGCTGTGGGTGTAATGGCTTGGCTTGGCTTCATTAACCTGTACATGACTCGGGTTAACTTGTCAGTCATCATCGTGGCCATGGTTGGTACATCCATTTCCAACACAACTCAAGGCTACTGTTATAACTACACATCTACAGGTAACTTATATTTTTTCACAGGTGAAACTCATTCCAAGTTTATTATACATCTGCAACAGTACTTGAATTAATTTTTAGTAGTTATTAACACACACAGCTGGGTATATTCTATGGCTATAATTATATATGTACAGTTGACCAAGTAGTAAGAGCGAAAAACACTGTTGTATATGAAGACATCTGTCTGTCAGTTTCCTTTAGTAAGACCTTAATAATTGTATCTTTATGAATGAATCACTCAGAACCTAGAGCCTATGTCAGTGGGAATGTGATTGGCTGAATCTTTGAGTGGTGATGAAGCACATAGCCGCATAGCCTATCCTCATCCTGTTATACGTAAATGAGGATTAATAACAAGTAAGTAGTATGAATAATGTACAAACAACACTATAGTATTTTATGATACTGTGATTTATTCATAAATATAATGTACAAGGTCTTAATTAATACAGTAAACTGCCAGATATCTCCATAAACACCAATTTTACTTTCGCACTTTCTACTTGCCCTATTGTACATTCTTTTTCATGTTGTCATGATAATGTTGGAAATGTTGTCACCCTCTTTCTTTGACAATAATATCACAACTCCCAGTTTTAATTAAGTCTTGGTAGAAATTTACGTATGGGATCTTTTCAACTTTGAGTCTGATATTTCCCTCCACCAACCCCATACCAATATATTCTTCTGGGCCCCGGTGCTCTAGTTCCCATTGTACTAATACTAATAATTCTAATACAAATAGTACCAATAATAGTACGGTACTAATATTATCTTGTGAAGGAATGACTCCAACCAGCCAAGATGAAGTGACATCATTGGTCAACACTCCTATATATGAGCTGGTAATGTACACTATTCTTGATCTTTGTTGTATCTGATCCCTCCTTCAAGCCTTCATTTTGACATTTTCACCTTCCTTCTCTCGCACTACCAACCACTTTAAAGGAATAATTTATTATGTTTAAATTGGAGAGTTATTGATTCCTCCAAACTGTACCACAAAACAAAGCCCCTACTTGCTATTACTGTAGCCTTTTTTTCTGGCATCATTTGGAAGTATTCTGTAGCCCTCCATTTCACTCACATTAAGGGGGTAATTCTTTATTGTTACACTGGAGTGCCTTGATTCCTCCAAATAAGCCAGGAATTAGGACCAGAAGAACAAATATAATGGTGTTCTGTTGCTTGGAAGAGTTTGAAGGAATCAGTTCCTCCAGATTTACCAACACAAAATGTCCCCCTAAAATGACCACGTTAATTCTTCAACCCCTCCAACCTCTTTCCACGTTCCAACCACTACACACCCCCTCCTTCATTTATATGTTATATTCTGGCAGTTTAAACAATGCAGTACCTACTCTAATTTCTTATACTTTCTCCTCTATTCATGGACCTAATGACTAATTAACTGGTACTGTAGGGTTGAATTACAATTAAAATTATACTATACAATCTCGTATTTGTGGAAATATTTCCTTTGCATTATATGTAATATATTAAAATAATTGTGAATCATTATACTACTTATTGCAGTATTATATTGATATCTTAACAAGTGATGATCTTAACAGGAAGGAGAGTTTGATTGGAGTGAGACCATCCAAGGGCTGGTGTTGGGCTCCTTTAGTTATGGTTACATTATGACACAGGTGATTCCATTTTTGACACATGTATTTCACTAGAGTGTCCTCATATTTTCTTGACCGCATCATTATTGTGGTATTGTTTCTGTAGTTTAGGGATAATTAATGCAGTAGTCATAAATGACAATCTTAACTGTACTTATATATATGAAATTTAGCTTATAAGTAAATTAAAATTATCCGTACAAAATTATACTGATATTTATTATTTTAATTAAAGGGAGATACAAGAAAATGTGAGTATATGTAATGTGTTTGATACAGGTGGTGGGTGGTAGACTGGCTGAGAGGTATGGAGCCAAGTGGGTGTTTGGTGTGAGTATTCTGAGTGGTGGTGTGGCCAACCTTCTCACTCCCACCGCTGCCAGACTTCACTATGGTGTACTTATAGCACTTAGGGCCATGCAGGGATTCTTTCAGGTCAGTAATACACGTATCTATGTAAACACTCATACCAAAGCCACATTAAATATATTGAAACATCACATGAGCTATATTGGTTTTTAATCATGGCTAAGGGAGATGAATCATGTTTCCAAATTTCCTGTAATAATCCAAACATGTGTGTGTGTTTGACTTTATATGACTATTTACTACTGTATATCTTTGTGTATGCAAACAGGGTGTTACTTGGCCCAGTATGCACGCCTGTTTAGCTCAATGGATCCCGCCACTTGAACGACCCAGCTTTGTGGCTTTCGTCTACTTTGGTAAGTTCATCAAATGATTATGTACCGGGGTATCTTAAAATGCTGGAGTAATGTTCTCTCTAGTTTTAGAACTAACTGACTTAAAAATAACTCTTCAAACAAGTATACGGTGAGTTAAAATGATTTCCACAGCCATACAATATAGGCGATACAACCCCACTCATGTTACAGCAGAGTACAACTCTTACCCAGTGTTGCCACCCGTACGATAATTATCGTACATGTACGGTAAAAACTGTCTTGGTACGATGTACAGCTCCGGACAGATCAAGGGTCCACACCATGGAGGTATAATATAGAGGCGGCATGAGCCGCTCGTCCTGTACACCCAAAGTGAAGCCAGGGGCGGAGCCTATTACCCTACCCCCCATTGACTCAAACCATTGCCCAGGCCGCTATAAACCCACTATAATTATGCTCTTATTTTCTCATATTAACTATAATTAGAGCCAGAAAGAGACTTGAATTTGTTCCATATAATTATGATAACTGCATAAAATTATCCAATTCTGTATATTATCAAAAGTACTTAAACCCATTAGATACCGCTGTTTCCTAGAGCATTATCTCTTCTCGCAAACTTTTCCTAGGAGTATGAATAAAAGAATGAATTAATTAATGAATGAATAGTTTATTTTATGCAAAAAGTATAGTAAAAGAGAAGGTCATAGCTTACACACCAACCCACAGACAGTATTATAAGGGTACAGAGAAATAAGAACAAGTACAGTTGCCCACACATGAATCTGGTATGCCTCGCTACTTGCGAGATACCTACAACAGGAAGGAAAGTGAGCAAAAGTTATAGTTTGTTGACAAGCAGATAGTAATAATATTTTACTGTCTGCCTGTTAACAAACTACATCTTTTTTCACTTAAATTTCCTTTCGTTGTAGGCACCTCACAAGTAACGAGCCATAACAGCTTCAAATAACTGTACAAATGCAAATAAAATTAATTATATAAAGAGTTCTAGTATGAGACACTGGAAGGCCTTATGTCACTCTTTAAGTACAGTATATAAATAAGATTATATACAGTAAGATGTGTATAGTGAAGTGAAGATATGTATAGTGTAGTGAAGATGTGTGGTGTGATGTGCAGTGAAAATGTAGCCTACATAGTGTAGTGAAGATATGTATAGGGTAGTGAAGATTTACATAGTGTAGTGAAGATGTGGTTTGTTGTGATGTGTATAGAGTAGTGATGATGTGTGATGTGTAGTGGTGTGGTGTGATGTGTATAAGGTAATGGAGATGTGTGTGTAGTGAAGATGTGTATAGGGTAGTGAAGATGTGTATATAGTACTGGAGATATGTGATGTGTAGTGAAGATGTGTATATTTTAGTGAAGAGATGTGTAGTGTAACACCCAGATCTGTCATGTAATAGAGTTCACACTCAGGTGTAGTGTCTTGTATCAAACACATTTTACCACTTATAAGCCACATGGAATCTTACCATGATGGCTGCAAGGATGTTACTACATAAAGTGTGTCATCACTTACTCAGTTCCAGTTCACTCTGATTCACACAAAAACATTAATTTTACTCATCAGTCCCAGGCCGTAATTTTACAATTATAAAGACTCTTTTGGCACATTGGCTTAACTTAGACTACGGTACTATAACTTAGACCTAAGTTCTCAACAACCAAATAGTAGTAAACACAATTATAAATTAAATATCTTTAAAACATTATGAAATATGCTAAAACATTCATAATACAATCTCTCAACACTCGAGTTATCCT